>CM062819.1:74990834-75194487 GCA_031772625.1 Pinus tabuliformis | reverse complement strand
CTGAACAGCGCAGGGAGATTGTTCACACTGACCAGTATGCCAAAAGGGTCAACACATTTGCACTAGTCAGATCAATGAGAAGCCAGCACCTCAGAGGAAACAGGGCCAGCCACGGGACAGACTCTCTATAACAGAGTAGAGAATCTATTTTTATAATGAATGAGATCAATCACCTGTTTGGGTGGCTCCCAATTTTTATAAATATACTGAAGCAGAGGAGACAATGGATGCAATTCTCAGGCATCAACTCCCTACACAGGACTGGTGGACAAATGCAATACAAAAAATCTTGTAAACAACGGGCCATCCACCAAATTTTGTTCTTAAAATATGAATTGTTATGCAAAGCACGGTTCAACAAAATCAGCATGCATTGAAGATTAGAGCTGAGCCAACTCAGCAAAGCTGCTCGGTCACCACAGTAGCAAGCACAGTCACAGGTGGCAAGCCCGAGAAAATACAGCGTAGCAAAAATAAAAGCATATTTATCAGCATTAAAGCAAGCGTTGCAACTGACTCAGTGACCCCCAAAGGTCAAAATATCCTCTGACAGACTTAAAGAGCATTTATGCTGCATTCAAAGTTGTAATAACTTCTTTTCTACTTTTTGTACGAATTTATGAAGATATTTTCTCTCTCAGATGACTCAATGCCTGAGATATTTTGTATAAGCATTCCTATAAAGTCCCCTTCGCATGAGTTTGCAAGGGTTGTTGTTGATTTCTCCTGAAGAAGTTCTTATGCTGTAATCCTTTCAGAAGTTAATAAAGAAAGTGATGGAATTTCTCGGATCTCTGAAGTGTTGAATGCGTACTGGTGTCTGTTGGAAACTGCTGGATTCCTGTGTATTTCACCATACAATAAGTCTCTGTAACTCTCTCTGTTATGTATTTTGTTTGTTAAAATCCATATGTTATCTCACTTTAAATATTTAGCAACAAGGAAAAAGAATAACTTTCAGGATTTATTCAATGAATACCCTGAGTTCAATCTGTGTTGTTAATGAATGTTTTCTTCAGATGCAATCTTGATAAGTGTAATTCTTAACTGCTGCACTTTCAGAATACATCTTTCACAGTGGCCTTTGTCACAGGAATTCAATTTTTCTCCTGTGCAACGTGTTTCACTTTCACCTCACCGGCTTAATAGAGAATTCTTAATTGCTTTCTGTTAGCTGACATGCTTTACCATTCAAGTTAGCGTTGTTTGTCTGGAATACACAATAGGCCCTGTAGTTCAAACACACCAATCCTGCATTTCCAACCATTTCACAACTCCAGACTCCATTGCCCAATGATATTTTATTCTCTAAACACTATATCATAAGACTGAAAGAAATCCTTCAACCAAAACATAAACCAAAACCTGAGCATAATAGCTAGCCTAAAACACCATCATAACAGAGACAAATCATAAAGAGAGAGCCCTCTTTGATTACAGTTTGCCAGCTAGAAACTGTGATCCAAAGATTGGTTAGTGGTTACCCTGGCCGTATTCCATTGGGAGTCATAGGGAACAACTTGGGGTGTTAACAGAGCCAACAGATCCGACCAGTTGAATGGCCCTCCATCATTCACCAACTGGTCCAACACCACCACCCAATTCTTCATAAAGGTCTCCACGCTCTCTTGACTGTATAATCGACATGAAAAGATGATCAAGAACCGATACACCTTTCTGAGTGACTTCATCGTGTAAACATGATTGGGTGTTGACTTGAACTTTGATGGCTCTTTCACCCAATGCTTTATAATATCTCTGGTGTTTACATAGCTGTGGGTGGCATAGAAAAGTGTGTCCATGTGGTTCACCAACTGAGGTAAGTGATACATCTGATGATAATTCTCCGTCCTTAAGGTAGCAAGTTGCATTCCACTGATAGTGCTCAATGTCATAGTCTCCAGATCTGTGTGTGAGACAATCCAGTGGATGTTGTCCACACATGGGAAGGGGGGTACCTACATGCAACCTTATGTAAGCCTGACTGGTGGATATTGACATACACCTTTTGATCTTCTAGATCTTCCTTGAAGTCCCCTGCAAAGATATCCTTGATTTCCTGCCATGTTAACTTCATGCTCTTCTCAATGAACAACTGAGTGTCTGCATAAACTAGTAAATTCACTGACACCTTCTCAACTTCTTCCCCAGTGCTACTCTTGACAATATCCTTTGATGCATCTCTCTTGGAGGCCATGTTACCTGTAGACAAAGAGGACACTCATGGCATGCAATTATTAGCATGAAACGAAATTCACTTCAAGAACATACCAAACACAAATTGGGAAATTGTTGGGAAGAATTGCACAATACTGGCTCTTAGAGGTGACTATTTTCCAACTAGTTCTATGCATTACGCAGTCCCAGCTACCAGTGAGGAGGTGCTATTGACTAGAACTGCACAATGTGCAATTCAGTTAGGCTTAGGCCAGTTGGAATTGCGCATTGCACAATCCCAGTGGCCAAGGCTCAGGACTAGCTCCTGGAACTACGTAGTGCGCAGTGGAAGCCAGGCCTTGGCAGCCTCTACAAAATTCCTGGAGCCAAAGCAAAGCCTTGATATCCAAAAGTATGTAGTGCATGTTGGGAGAAGCAAGATCTGGGCTAAGCAAGCCTAGATATGCCCAATGGAAACATGAAAATGAGCATATCTGAAGGGTAAAGTGAAGGTGTGTGCAAATATGAGTGAATGATGATCCATTCAAATCAAATGAGTGCAGGAATAAATCAAACTGAAGAACAATGAATCGTGTGGATAGCATTGCTGCAATGATGACTGTTAGTGCAAAACATGGGTAATTCATGCGACACTTGGGAAAGGAAATGAAAAACTAAAAAAAAACACTTCTACAAGCTAAAAAAAATCAAAATGGCAGTGTTCATTCAATAAAACAGGTAAAACAACACTCTAACAAGCCAAGCAAACAAAAGTGACAAAAAAGGCAGCAAAAGACTAGAAAAACGAGACTTACCCAAAAAATCTGCGACAACTGTGCCGAAGGTTCCTAGATCTCCTCGGAAATGCTAGAGCTCCAAGATCAAATGTGAAAATGTGCTCTCGTGGCATTCATTAAATTAATTTGGTTGATTTAGGGTTTATGACGCGAAGGCCAAAAATATAGGAAAAAGCGACACTTGGCGGTAGTTTTCAAAGATAACTCAAGTGCAACTCCGAGTGCTAAAAATAGATCCCTATTTTTAGGAATGCTTTTTCACTTTTTTTTTCGGGAAAAAAATCCATGCATGCCTAGAGAGATTGCATAGTTTCGGGAAGAATTGAGCAACTCACTAGCTCATGCATCATGCAGTTGCTGAGGGAAAACTTCTATGCAATTTTTGGGTTGAGTGGCTGAAGCTGCCTCTCATGCTCTACGCAATTTCCCAGCTAAAGGTAAGCTATTAGCTAGCTCTACACAGTCTTGGAGCTGAAGACTCACTGTTGGTTTGGACTGCGCAATTTTCAAGAGCATAGATGGTTTCCCTCAAGGATTGTGCAATTCACTAAGGCAAGACGAGAACCAGGTTGAAACCAAGTCAAGAGATCCACTTGTGGGTTAGACAGTAAATCAAGTTAGAAAACACAAGTTGTAAGAAGAAGATAAAGCTCAATCAAAGCACAAGTACTTGGGTCAGCGTAAGATGAGTTGTTGTGATTTTAGGAGGGAGGCTCCAAAATGAAGCATAGGAAAAATTTTGGAGGGTGGTTGTAGCCGCTACAATAGGTGCATATGTTTCATTTTTGAAGATGACCCTATTCCAAAGGAGACAAATACCCTAAGCCACCAAGATGGGGAGAGCATTAATATGGTTGTAATTTTTCACCCAGAAGGAAAGGATCTCCTCAAAGGAGGAAAACACTTGATTTACCTAAAATCCCCAAACTTGAAGGACTGTAGACCAAATTTTATGTGCTATATTACATTTTGCAAAAAGGTGGTCAACAGATTCTTCATGTTGTCTGCAAAGCCCACATCCATTTGGACCCACAAAGCCTCTTTTTTGAAGATTCTCCTAAGTCAAGATTTTATTGTGGAGAGCCAGCCAGGCGAAGCATTTTAATTTATTAGGTATATGCCAATTCCAGATAAGGGAGTTCCACCATCTGCAGCTGGACTCTATCTCAGAGTGGTTGATTGCTTCATATACTAGTCTGGGTTTTATAAACCGGAAGAGGAGTCTCAGCTCCAAATCAACGTGCCTTTAGCATTTCTTAATCTAACCCCATTAAGGATTATCTCCTTAGTGAAGTGGTCCCATTCCTCTGCCAAGGACCCAACCAAGTTCAAATCAGCAGAGGTCAGGTAATAGTTGTTCGAGTGCAGAGAGGAGTCACTTCTTTTTATGCTTTGTGGGTAGAATAGACCTTTAGAATTTAAACAGTGAATCAGGTCCAATAATAACTTATAGACACGGGCTCCACCAATGAAAAGATCCTTACTAGGGACTTTGCTTTCTGTCCCCTATTTTCCAAGACAACCATTTGAATAAGAAGGGAAAAGAAGCAATTAGAGCTTTCCAGACAATGAAACCTCCTTTAACTGGTTTTTTAACCTGATTTCTAAATCAATCCACTACCATCAATCAATCCACTACCATCTACTCATTTAGATATTTATCTTTTATGATTTGACTCCAAAACCCTTCACCAAATGTACCTTTTCACCAAACAAACCTCTACTATGTGGAAAAGTCCACTTCATTTTACTCAAACCAAAAACACAAATGTGTAATTTAAAACATGAAAGTTGATCTAAAAATTTATATGCAAAGGATTTTTTGTACTACACCTTTCCAATGCGTAGAATCATTACACGTGTATAACATTTACATTGAGGTGTAATATAATGAATTTTGAAGTGAAGTCTTGTGTGTATTAAAACGGTACAAGGGATTCCTTTAAGTGAATTTTCAAGCGTGGCTTTAAATATATTACATTTCGTTGGAGTTTTAGATTATGTGATAAGATATTATGCTCTGTGTTTTATAATATCAACATGTATTGTTTTTATAATTAGCAATTGCACCATATGTTTCAAAGGAAACACCGTAAGGCATAAACTGGAGAAGAATCGTAACATATCAAGATCCATTATGAGGTGCATACTTTGTCAGTAATTTGTTCTCTTGGATCCAATGACCTAGATCACTGCAGATGTTGGGAGATCTGGAGGTGATATCAACCTCTTTCCCATTTGTAAACTGCTAGACCACTTGATATGTCTGCCTCCATCAAATGGTTCATGGTTGGCTTATTGATAAGGGATAACAGTCAAATGTTGAAGACAGAAACTTGAAAAAAACATAAAATGCAAAAGAATATTGATTCCCAAAACATCTATATGTTATGTTTATGAGAAAATACATTTTATAAGATTTTACTTATCAAATCTGATTAGTTTTGACAAAGTCAGCTTTAAGTAAGAAATAATATAAATTGAAAATGCATAGTGCTCAAGATGAACCATGCCTTTATTATCCTACAACTAACTATTAAGACTAGCTATAAATGATTGTCAGATGTGGCACATCACTTCTTCATTGTTTTAGCAAAAATGACCCCACTTTCTCAACAAGGGGTAGGAAGCTATGTTCAAAAGAAACCTGGGACAATTGTTTGTCCTAAGAAGGAAGCTGGCTTTGGTGCCCAACAAGATATGTCATAGTCTGTTGCTAACAAGTGGAGCAGGTGCACAGGTCTAGTAGTGTGTCTTCCTCCAACAACTGCTGAAAATCCATAATTTTATTAGGTGGGTGGGAAATGTGAACTTCCTCTTCCAAAATAGGAGGTTCATAGGGCTTGAGATGATTAACATTAACCACATTGTGGAGGCAAAGCTAGCAAGGAAAATCTAAATGGCATGCATTCACCAACCTGCTTCAGAATAGTACAGGGACCATGGTAGATGGGATTGAGTTTATGGTGTCACTTCCCCTTAAAACACAATTTATCTAGATAAAATTAGACTCAATCATCTATGTAAAATTATACAGACAATTGATGTCTATTATGGAGTTATTTGTAGCAAGGCGAGGGGGTGTGATGAGCATTGGATACTTGGGAATGGATGTGATCCAATTTCTAAATAAGGGAGGATTCCCTGTGTTGCTTCTTGCGCTGGTGATGGGAGACAACTAGAGGAAGAGAGTTGGGAAGCTTGTATGGTGCCAAACACTTGTAACCATAACAATCTAATTATAGCTGTGTTGTAGGACATGAAAATAAGAATTGCATTGTTTATTTTTGGTTTAGTAAACACAAAGGTATTGTAACAGGCTGCAGTTTATTACTTAGGTCTGAACATTTGGTTTTTATCTTGGAGTGATTTATAGCAAGTCTAGGGGGTGTGAAGATCATCAAATACTTGGGAATAGATGCAAGAAAATTTCTAAACAAAGAAGGATGTTTTGTGATGCTTCTTGTGTTGGTGATGGGAGACAACTGGAGGAAGAGAGATGGGTAGCATGTAAGGGCCAACCACGAGTAATCATAACAACCTAATTATAAATGTGATGCAAATTTAGATTTGGAAGGATAGCCATCATATTGTTCATGAATTAATATTATTTTGTTTAGCTTATTTGATGTCATCTTATACCTGTATTTTTTCAAAATATATCAAATATTTGCTATTGGAACTTGAAAGACCATATTTGAAGATTAAGAGGAAATCTATGCTAGAAAGGTTATAGGCTCTGTCAATTTGACATATTGTAAGTGATTTATCTTTCTCTTCTAGCTTTGAATGACATTTTGTTTACTCTTTTTTTTTTTTTTAATCTTCAATCATTTTTTATATTGCACTATTCTTCTGGAATTTACCATATATATTGCACTATTCTTCTTGAATTTACACTTTACGGTGTTTCCTTTGCAACATCTTGTGCAATTTATAATATGTTAGTGGTGCAGATTATGCTTCACTTTGTCACTTTACGGTGTTTCCTTTGCAACATCTTGTGCAATTTATAATATGTTAGTGGTGCAGATTATGCTTCAATTTGTCAGAGTAGACCTTGCTATAATCCAAATACTATTCATGCCCGTGCTTCATATGCAATGAATAGTTAATAGTAATTAAATGAAAATTCTAAAATTCTAATTTTGAAATTAACATACTTATAGACATCACAATCTCATAAAATTAACATACTTATAAACATAACAAACTCTTAAGCATGTCAAACCAATTTCAAGATATACTAAGTCTTAAAATAAATTAATATAATCTATTTTAAAAGTATTTTATAAGCTATTTGAAAGCACACGACCCACTGTTGTGGTCTCAGGGATGAGAGTACAGGAGATATTTAGGTTGGAATTGTCTTTTGGTCCTAGATAAACACTTAGGAGGAGTTCTAAATATGATAGAAACACTAAACAGAGCTTGACTGTTTGAAATTCTTAATAGGAGATTGCCAAATTGAGTCAGCATCAACTTTTTGACTGTTGTAGGGTGAGAATTCATTTACACTTCAGGTTTATCAAATAGGGCTTATATATCTACTATTTAAAAATATACCTTGCCTATTAGTTATCCAACCTGGCAGTCATATGAAGTTATTCAGAAGAATGCTAGAACACATCCATCTTAACATTGAAATTGTTGCATAAGGAATTTGATACCGTTAACCGCATAATAGATCATGGATTAATATGGATTTGAGTAATTATATTGAATTATTCACTGCTAGATACATGTCATGTTAGTATTGCCACGGGTGCTGAGAAATACCAAAAGATAAAAGGCCGAGAAAACAAGCCTTGTTTCTCTGGCTGTGAGGCAAACATAATTGAAGTTGTACAGTTGTTTGTTCAATGGAATAAGGTTATAAAGGTTATAAGCTATTTGAAAGCACATGACCTCACTGTTGTGGTCTCAGGGATGAGAGTACATGAGAAATTTAGGTTGGAATTGTCTTTTGGTCTTAGATAAAGACCCAAAACTACTTTTGATTCAGTGTTCATTTTCCTTGAATGTAAGGATACTGGAAATAAATTTATAACAACCCAATACCAAAGGGCATCTATTAGGAGGAGTTCAAAATATGAAGAAATACTAAACTAAACTTGACTATTTGAAATTCGTAATAAGGGATTGCTAAATTGTGTCAACATCAACCTTTTAACCGTTGCACGATGAGAATTTGGCATGATACTATCACCCTAATAAATTAGGGGGTTCTAGCTAGTAATACTGGAAAGAAAAAGCACAGAGAAATAGAACCCTAACTCTGTCTATTACTTGAAGGATGTAGGAAAAACATTATAAACCAAATATTATAAATTAAGTAGCCCTCATTGACATAAATAGGTTAAGATAACCAATACAATTTCAATCATAATCACTTAAACACAAAACACTGACTAACTACCTTGCAATGTGGAGCCTTCACATAGTCTGAAGATATTTTCAGGATTTAAGTTCATGTGAACGAGTTTCAACTCATGCATATCTGCCACACATAATTGACAACATTAGGAGAAGAAAACCCTGGATAGACATTATTAATACCCTTAAAAAGGTCCATGACAATCCAGTCTCATAAATTGGGAGTTAACCTGACTAATGAAGCATAGTCACATATAAGCATTTAATATAAAATAAAAATATATGTTTCAACCCTCCCAATGCATATGTCAAGATTCAAGTGATTAATATTTTGAATGTTTTTATTTAATATGATGTGAATAAATATAATTTCTTATTGCAAAGAGAACTTTCGAACACAATTCTAAGTCCATACCAAAAGGTAAAGAGATATTTCAGGGAGAGATATGAGAAGTAAGTACTGCTCTTCTAAGAATTTGAAGTTTTTAAGCTTCGTGCCAATAGTAACACATTTTATAAACCTCTAACAACTCATTGTAACAAAAAATTACAAAACTCTAGACCAAAAAAACTTTGAATTCTGACCCTCCTTCCTTCTAAACAGGGTAAAATCTCATCTCTATCTCAATGGCAGGAAAGTTGAACTGAAGTCTAGTATTTCAAGGCCAAACCCTGAAATTTTGATGCCCTTCTCTCCTCATATACTAAAGTTCAAGAAGAACCAAAATTTTCTGAAGAACGACTGCAAAATGTATTTCTGTTAATAAACAATGCCAACATTAAAAGAAAAGACCCCAACACATGTTTATATACACAGGCTTCTTCTTTTCAATATTACTATAAAATGATCTTCTGATATTTAAATCACATACATTGTGTGTGATTTAGGCAGAATTGAGGAAGTCACATTCATCGGTGGCCTTAAAAAATTACCATAGCATCTGCACACAACTGTAAGGGGAGATGGCATACATTTCAGACAACCATTTACAGGTACTACATGTATATTTTGAATAAAAAAAAGTATCCAGGCAACTTGGGTCACATGCCCAAGATACTCATCTATTAAATTCTACATGTAAAAATAACACATGCATAGTAGAAAATTAAAACAAATACTTCCTCACACTATGTGCTACTTATGTCATATTTGGCAACTTCACGAAGGACATCAACTTCAATCATTGTTGTCTCTAGGTACTTTTTCAAGCCACAAATGATTTTGATAGCTACAAGACCCTTTGATTTTCAATGCCAGCCCTCCAAAACTTGCCCAAATCTACCTACAAATATTGGTCATACTCCCATCAAAACAAAATTCATCTGATACATGATTTATAACAAGAAAAATCCAACATACAATGTCTCCTAATCCTTACCTTGCCCCATTTTACTGAGTATTTTATCTGCAAAGCATAGAGCGGAAGACATATGAGCAAAATACATCAAGGAAAATGATTATTTGTAAAATAGGTCGTGGTATCAAACAGTAAACCTAAAAACCCTTGGTGAGATCGCAGACTAACATTTAGGCAAACTGTTATGCTCTTGACCTGTGAGAAATTCCAAAATACCAAATATGGGAAGAAATACAACCTAGAACACAGAATAAAATGAGAAAAACAGTAAGTATTTTATTATTCAGAGATGAAAGCAATGTTCACTTGCATCTTCGAGAGGGCAATCTTTGGCAGAGCAGAGCTCAATTACAAAATAAGACTCGATATTTCTCAATGGGGAGTCTCTATCCTTTATATAGGATTCATACATACAATACAATGGGTCATTACCATGGTTCTCTCAATACCATCTATCTAATACCATGGCCTGTTTGAAACTAACTGTGGTCCATTTCTTAAATGTGGGTCAGCCACTTACAATTATTAATACGAGCTTTATTGGATCTTTAACTAACTATAACTATGACTTGACCCTATTACATAAATAAATGGGTTAGGATTGGACCCTAACACGCCCTCCCCCATCAAAAGCAATCTTGTCCTCAAAGCTGAAGCTGTGGAAGATGCTAAAGAATAGTGGTTGGTTCCGAGGGCGCATCTTTTGGAGAGGTGTCTTTCCACTTGACAAGGACTTCCTTGATTGTGCGGCCGCGCAGATGCCATTCTCACGTATCGAGGACCTATTCAGGTTGGAACCAGAGTGAATCTTCTTCATCCAATTCAGGTAGGCTGGTTTGGATTCTGGAATTGTTCCTCACCACTTTCTTGAGGCATGATACATGAAAGACTAGATGGATTTTTGAAGTTAGTGGCAAGGCGAGCTTTTAGGCTATTGCTCCAATGTGTTGAATTATTTGATAAGGTCCGTAGAATTTTGGAGCTAATTTTTGGCAGCCCTTTTCTTTGAGCGATGTTTTCTTATATGGTTGTAGCCATAGGAATACCTAATCCCCTTCTTGAAATGTGCGCTCTGAACGATGATGGTCTTCCTATTGCTTCATTCGATCCTGAGCTTGAAGGAGATTATCTTTGAGATGGGCTATCATGGTTGCATGATTCTGTAGGAGTTGATCCATTGCTTGCAACTTAGAGCATCCAGGGATATAAGAAATAGGTGAAGGTGGGAGTTGGCCATACACTGCTTCATATGGAGTCATCTTGGTGGTTGCCTGATAATTAGTATTATACCAGCATTCAACTAAAGGTAGCCACTGTACCCATTGATGTTGCTTTTCTGAAGTGAAGCACCTTAGGTATGTCTCCAAACATTTGTTGACTGCTTCAGTTTGACCATTAGTTTGGGGATAATAGGAAGTACTTAGTTGGAGTTGGGTGCCTTGTAGCTTGAAAAGTTGTTTCCAAAAGTTACTGGTGAAAGTCGAATCACGATCAGACACAATGGAAGTGGGCATGCCATGCAGTTTAAAGATCTGGTCCATCAAAGATTGAGCTTCCAGAGTGGGGGTAAATGGGTGGGGTAGAGCGCAAAAATGAGCATATTCAGAAAGTCTATCCACAACCACCGTGATGACTGATTTGTTTCCTGACTTCGAGAGACCGATAATGAAATCCATAGAAACATCCATCCAAATGGAGGTAGGAATTGGCAATGGTTGTAAGGTGCCTGGTAACTTGATTGTTTCTCCTTTGTTGCGTTGACACACCTCGCATTCAGTTACACAAGTAAGAATGTTAGTTTTCATGCATGTCCAAAAGAAAGAACAATGAGTGCGAGCATAAGTCTTCTGAAAGCCTGCATGGCCTGCAGTGGGAGATGAGTACATCTCTACAAAAATGCGTGTTTTGAGGGTGGATGTCTGTGATATAACTACTCTATCCTTGTAGTGAAGAATCTCATCCTTCCAAGATTAGCTAACTGAGGAATTAGGATATGCTCTCAAGTTATTAATGAGTTGGGAGAGATAGGGGTGTGAAAACAATTCCTTTTGGGCTTCTTCAATCCAATCGGGTATGGGAAGAGAGATTGATAGCAGGGTGCTTTCATCCTCAAATTGGCATGATAAAGCATCCACTATTACATTGTCATGCCCTTTCTTGTAAATTATCTCATAATCACATCCCAACATTTTAGCCAGCCATTTATTTTACTAGGGTGAGGATAGACATTGCTCCAAAAAATATTTGAGGCTTTGATGGTCTGTACGGATATGGAAACGTTGCCCCAATAAGTATGGTTGCCAGGTATCTAGTGCATGTAAGATGGCCATTGTTATCACCCCAAGAAACTCTCCTAGGTTGTATATCAGAGATGCTCAGGAACATTACAAACTCAACAAAAAGTTGGATAAATGGTGGATGAATGAAAGAAATGCTGCATATTCAAGCCAGATAACCACTTCTACTATGCTTGACACCAGACATGGGTGAACACCCCCAGACTACAAGGTTTTAGACCACCAATTACTCACAGTTTTAAAGAAAATGTGATGATGGAGAAGATTGACCACACCAGCAGATGCACAGGACCCTGTGATGGCCAGCCGCAACCAATTAAAAGGTCTGTAAATCTATTCTCTAATGCACAGACAAGATGACAACTCTATGGCATTAAAACAATAGAAACCTGCATACATATTCGATAATACATGCTAAATTCTAATACATAGCGGATCTGGATCAGGAGCCCTTTGAGGAGCGTCATCCACCGCTTCACGCTCGCCTACAGTAGTCTCAGTGTTCTGGAGCTGGCCAGAGCTGCTTTCTTCAGGATCTGGATCGGGAACCCTCTGAGGAGCATCATCCACCACTTCACGCTCGCCTGCAGTCGTCCCGGTGTTCTGGAGCAGGCCTAAGCTACTTTCATCAGCCATGCGAGAGGGACTATAATCTACGGGCAGAGGAACAGGCGAAACAGAAGGGGAGGCTTGCGGGCTGATAGGGGGAGAAAAAGACGGGGGATAGGCGATGAAAGCAGGCCGAGGTTCAATGTAATGGTGAGAGGCGAAGGTGACATTCTGCGGGGAGGGAGGGAGGCGACGAGCTTGGCCCCTTCCATGAGTACGACAGGAAGCACTTTCGCTGGGACTGCGAGAGGGGGACGAGCCAGAGGAAGGGGAAGGGGAGGGAATAGGCCTGGCGCCTCCCCTGCGGCATCTCATACGGTGCCTCAACTTTGGCATTGTAACACTGAAGTCGTGAGAGCCGGCGTAAATGAGAGGGGGTCCCAACAGAGGGAGGTGGGAGCGAAAGCCGAACAGAGCAGGGAGGAGCTGAGCATAGAACGGGCTGTGTGAGTGATGATATCCAGGGATGAAGCTAATGCAGGAGGCCAGCGGGCAGCGCTTTCCAACCGTGGTGCGAAGGCTGTGCACTTCAGCATCCGGCAAACAGCGAGAACCTACAGGCAAGAGCTGTCTCGACATGGAGACCGGCAGAGCACCACAATGCCAAAACCAAGCATCTGAATTCTCGACTGAGGACGGGGTCACAGGGGCCGGAGGTTTCATGTTGAAACTCTTGGTGTCTCGGCCTCCCCACCGAATTGAATGTCGCGTAGGGTGACGGCCCATCAACTTAATTGTTCCAGAGGTGAGTACCTGCGAGCTTGCCACACGCCCGTCTGCCAGATCAGAACCTCCATCACGTCAATGCCCACTCGCATCCGGGGAAATAATATTTAAATTTAAATTTAATTAAATTAATTAAATATTATATATTAATTAATTTAATTAGTATAATACATTAAATATTAAATATTTTAAACTACTAAAAAAAATAAACTAACCTACCACTCTACTTTTAACTCATTCTTATGAATGAGTTTTAAAACTAAAAAACACATGGGTTATGAAACTTTGGTTAGTGCCTTATGCCCCCTCATATTGGCAAATCGGGGAATGAATGTTTATAAAACTTGTTTGCATTTAAGAGTCCCGATCCGATCACATGTGACATGCTTTTTCGCAATCGGCGTTGGGAGGGGTATCGGGGATTTAAGAGATGTGTTTATTAAAAAGTCTCGATGCGATCCTCCGATTGCGAAATAATTTTTTTATATATATTTTTTATATATTAAATTTTAATTTAATTAAATTAATTATATTTTAAATAATAATTAATTTAATTAATTTAAGATTTAATATTAAAGATCAATTTTTATTTTGGTTTTATTTTATGAGGTTTATTTTATAAACTACAACTATTTTGAAACTAAATGAAAAAAATAAATTACAGCCACTTCAAAATTATGATTTTTCGAGATTAGTAATTTATTGGAGTAAATCACTAAAATCCGGTTGCTTCATGATTTGGCTGTATAAGTGAAAAAACGAAAAAATGTTAGTAAGAACTAACTAGGGGTTAATATTTAAAATAAATGCATTATCAAACTAATTTATTTACAAAATGAAATATTGTACATTTTATGCGTTTTTAACCCAGGCTAGATAAATGATGAGACTTCAAAGGAGTACCATTTTCAAACCAGTTGACCAAATGAGGCGAAACAAGCGTCAATGGGAAACTTATAAAAAATCGATTTTAAAAAAGAAATCAAAACAAGAATCCAAAGAAAATGAAAATTAACAAAAGCGTAGGATAATCAAAATAAAAATCCTAGAAGGTGTTTAGCCAAACTTTTTATAGAAAGGGTCCCCATTAATTGAAGTGAACAAATCAATAATGGGGGGGTTGTGTTTTCACCACAACAGGAAGCTCCCACATTAATCAGTCCTGACTACAGCAAGGAGTTTCATCTGTTTTCATTTGCCTCTGAGGATACCATTGCAGTTGTTTTGTTGCAGCAAGACGAAGAAGGTTCAGAACATCCAGTGGAATTTTTCAGCAAGAATTTAAGGGATGCTGAACTAAGGTATGATATTATAGAAAAACATGCATATGCTCTTATTAAATCCCTAAAGGCTTTCAGAGTATATATCTTGCACTCAAAAATAATTGCATATGTTCCCTCTGCTACAATAAAAGATGTCTTAACTCAACCTGATGTTGATGGAAGGAGGGCGAAGTGGATTGCTAAAATGATTGAATTTAACATAGAGCTGAAGCCCACCAAGCTGGTCAGAGGTCAGGGTCTTGCCAAGTTATTGGCTGAAGAAAATTGCAGAACTTTAGACATTGATTTCCTATGCACAATTGCAGAAAATGATCAGACAAAAGAAGAGGAAAAAACAGCTGAAACAGAGAGAAAACAGTCAGTGGCCGAGAATCTAGCTTCATGTAATTGGTATGCTGCAATAATTAATTTCTTGCTGAAGCTAGAAATCCCTTCAGAATTTACTCAAAGCCAGGTCAGAACTTTAAAACTCAGGGCAGCAAAATATTGCATAAATAATAATCTGCTCTACTGGAGGGATCCATCTGGAATATTTTTAAGGTGTCTGGACAAAGAACAATCAAAGGAAGTGATGCAACAGTTTCATAACAACACATGTGGAGGGCACCATTATTGGAAAACTATAGCCCATAAAATTCTTAGAGCTGGGTATTATTGGCCCACTTTGTTTTCTAATGTTTTTGTTTTTGTCAGATCTTGTGACAGGTGCCAAAGGTTTGAAGGAAAGCAGCAGCTGAAATCCTTGCCCCTAAAACCAATTCAGGCAAAAGGACCTTTTCAGCAGTGGGGCAATCCACATTCCAGTGGCCAGTGTTGTGTGTGGAGCATGATTGTTCAAAGGTCTTTGTTTCAACCGGATGTATACCCCAGGAAGTCTTGTACACCCCTGCACACGGGGGGGTTGATCCCCCCCCGGCTGGGGGGTCCGGGGGCCAGCGGTCCCCCGGCGGGGGCTCGGGGGCAGCGCCCCCGAAGCTAAAAACAAATGTAAAATTGCCTTGTAAAAGTATAGTAATTTCTAGTCAATCTGGGCCGTTCATTAGGTGGATGATCTGACGGTAGAACTTATGTTTAGTTTAGGGTCTTTTGCCCTAGAAGGCAACCCCTCTCTTTGTATGAGGGTATTGTATTTGAGGCTGTGAAATAGATGTGTATTCTGTGAGCGAGAAACAGAGAGGTGAGACTGTGAGTGAAAACAAAGGATATTACAGTGGATTTGCTGTAGGTTGTGTCTCTTCATTTTGCTGGATAATAGAAAGGAAGGACTGGCTGTTCGGGGTGGACGTAGCCCAAACTGGGTGAACCACGTATATCTGTGTATCTCTTGTTTTGTGCGTTTTCTATGTTTATATTTTTGCAATATTTTATGTGTTCCATTGCTCCATAATATATATAATTTTCTAACAACTGGTATCAGAGCCGAAGGTCTATTTGGCTGATAAACTCGCAGGAAAGAAGGGTTCCTAGTTCGAGTGGGAGCAATGGCGGAAGATGGTAAGTTTAGGGTCAAGAAATTTAACGGCCAAAACTTCTCGCTGTGGAAGATGCAGATGGAAGATTATCTGTATCAGAAAGATCTATACCTACCATTGGGCGGAAAAACAAAGATGCCGACGGGTATGAAAGACGAAGAATGGAACCTTCTCGATAGAAAGGCACTCGGAACAATACGGTTGTGCCTTGCTGCGTCAGTCGCCTTCAACATTTCGAAGGAAACCACGACAGAGGGTTTGATGCAGACGTTGTCGAAACTATATGAAAAACCCTCGGCCTCAAACAAGGTATTTCTTATGAAACGGTTATTTAATATGAATATGTCGGAAGGTGGATCTGTTGCAAACCATTTAAATGATTTTAATACAGTTACAAGTCAGTTAAGTTCTGTAGGGGTAAACTTTGATGATGAAGTTAGAGCTCTGTTATTCTTGTGCTCATTACCAGAAAGTTGGAATGGTTTGGTAATGGCCATTAGTAACTCCGTTTCTGGATCTAGTACTTTAAAGTTTGATGATGTTGTCGGTGCTATCCTTAGCGAGGAAATGCGATGGAAAAGCTCTGGTGAGACATCGGGAAATGCTTTGAGTGCAGAGTCTAGAGGAAGAAAAATGGAAAGAGGAAAGAGCTCAGGATATCGCAGTAAATCAAGGAAAGGCAGATCCAAGTCCAATCGGGGATAGTGTGCTGGAAATGTGGAAAGAAAGGACACCTAAAGAAAGACTGTAGATCTCGGAAGGGAAAAGAAGGAGATGCACAGCAAGAAAACAATCATGAAGCAAATGTGACAGGTGAGGTGTTACAAGATGCATTGATTCTTTCTTTCGAAAATATTACTGATTCCTGGGTGGTAGATTCAAGGGCTTCATTCCATGCCACACCTGATAAGAAATACTTTCATGACTATGTTCAAGGAGATTTTGGACAAGTTTGTTTGGGTGATGATAAACCCTGTAAAATCGTTGGAATGGGTAAGGTTCTTGTAAAACAACAGAATGGAAACCAATGGCTATTAAAGGAGGTAAGGCATGTTCCAGATCTAAAGAAAAATATGATTTCAACAGGGCAGTTAGGCGGTGAAGGTTGTGTGACAACTTTCACAGATAAAGCTTGGAAGGTCACCAAAGGAGCCCTGGTAATAGCAAAAGGCGAAAAGGTTGGTATATTGTATTTATGCAATGGTATTTCTAACTCTGTTAATGCTTTAGCTTCCAAAGGAGCAGATGCAGCATTATGGCATCATAGGCTACTGCACATGAGTGAAAAGGGGATGAAGATTCTTCACTCAAGGAATTTGTTGCCGGGTTTGAAGAATGTTGATTTGGACTTCTGTGAGAATTGCATTTATGGAAAACAGAAGAGAGTCAGATTTCTCAGAGTTGGGAAAGAAAAGAATAATGAAAAATTAGAGCTTGTGTATATAGATGTATGGGGACCTGCTCAGGTATCATCTCTCGGTGGTTCTCGTTATTATGTTACTTTTATTGATGATGCAACTAGAAAAACTTGGACTTATTGTATTAAGAATAAATCTGATGTATTTGATACTTTCAAGAAATGGAAAGCTTTGGTTGAGATTGAGACAGGAAAGAAATTGAAGTGTCTTAGATCAGACAATGGAGGTGAATATTGCAGCAAAGAGTTTGATAGGTACTGTTCAGAGCATGGAATTCACAGAGAGAAGAGAGTTCCAATAACACCACAAGAAAATGGTGTGTCAGAAAGGATGAACAGAACAATCATGGAGCGTGCAAGGTGCATGAGATTGCATGCAGGATTGCCTTTACAGTTTTGGGCAGATGTTGTAGATACTGTTGTTTATCTAATAAACAAAGGGCCTTCAAGTTCCTTGGATGGTGGTGTTCCAGAGGAAGCATGGACAGGTAAAAAGGTAAACTACTCTATTTTAAAGCCTTTTGGTTGTGAGGCCTTTGTCCATATTGATAAAGAAAATAGAACAAAGCTTGAGGAAAAGTCAAAGAAATGTACCTTTATTGGATATGGCGTTAATGATTTTGGTTATCGCTTATATGATTACGAAAATCACAAAATCATTAGGAGCAGAGATGTAATATTCAATGAAAAGGTCTTGTATAAGAATCAGTTGCAGGAAAAGAAACATGAAAAGGAAAACAAGGAATACGTAGTTCTTGATGAAATCACTGAAAAAGGAAAGGTGCCTGAAAATAATAATAATCAACAACCACCACAACAACAACAGGCACCCACCTAAAAGTGGTGTTAGAAGATCTACCAGGATAAGTAGACCCCCTGAACGATACTCTCCTTCATTATATTATTTATTGTTGACTGATTCCGGTGAACCCGAATGTTATGAAGAAGCAATGCAGGTTGAAAGCAGGAAGAAGTGGGAGGTAGCCATGGAAGAAGAGATGGACTCCTTAATGCATAACCATACTTGGGATTTAGTCAGGTTGCCTATAGGAAAAACTACATTGAAGAATAAATGGGTTTACAGGCTGAAGGAAGAAGATGGAGGAAAACAGAGGTATAAAGCTAGACTTGTGGTGAAGGGGTTTGCATAGAAGAAAGGTATTGATTTTGATGAAATATTTTCTCCTGTTGTTAAAATGACTTCAATCAGAACCATTTTAAGTCTTGTAGCAGCTGAAGATTTGCATCTTGAGCAGTTAGATGTAAAGACAACCTTTCTCCATGGGGATTTGGAGAAAGAGATATATATGCAGCAGCCACAAGGATATGAGGTGAAAGGGAAGGAGAAACTAGTGTGCAGGTTGAAGAAGAGCTTGTATGGCTTAAAACAGGCTCCAAGGCAGTGGTATCTAAAATTTGACAAGTTTATGTCTGAACAAGGTTATACTAGATGTCACTCTGATCATTGTGTTTATTTGAAAAAGCAAAATGATGGCAGCTATATTATATTGTTATTGTATGTAGATGACATGCTTGTTGCAGGATCTAACATGCAAGAAATAAATGTGCTCAAAAGAAAATTGGCAAATTCATTTGCAATGAAGGATTTGGGAGCTGCAAAACAAATCCTTGGTATGAGAATAACTAGAGACAGGAAAAATCATAAATTAATATTGTCTCAGAATGAGTACATACAAAAGGTGTTGAAAAGATTTAACATGCACAATGCAAAACCAGTTAGTACACCTTTTGCTAGCCATTTCAAACTTAGCAAGGAAATGTGCCCAAAGACCCAAGAAGACATGGATTATATGTCTAAAGTTCCATATGCATCAGCAGTTGGAAGCTTAATGTATGCAATGGTCTGCACAAGGCCTAATATTGCACATGCAGTGGGAGTTGTAAGCAGGTACATGAACAATCCAGGAAAGGAACATTGGATGGCAGTGAAATGGATTCTCAGATATTTGAAAGGTACCACAAATAAAGCATTATGCTTTGGTGGTTCAAACATCTCCCTATAAGGATATGTTGATGCCGATATGGCAGGTGACAGAGATAACAGGAGGAGCACTACAAGATATGTATTTACTGTTGGAGGAACATCTGTCAGTTGGGTTTCAAAAATCCAAAGTGTTGTTGCACTTTCAACAACAGAAGCAGAGTATGTTGCTGCTACAGAGGCTAGTAAAGAAATGATTTGGTTACAAAGGTTTATGGGTGAATTGGGTAAGGAGCATGATATGGGCACGTTATACAGTGATAGTCAAAGTGCCATTCATCTTGCAAAGAACTCAGCATTTCATTCCAGGACTAAACACATACAGCTCAAGTACCATTTCATACGATCAGTGTTGGAAGATGGAGAGTTGAAGCTAGAAAAGATATACACTAGCAAGAATCCCGCAGATATGCTAACAAAAGTTGTAACTAGGGAGAAACTGAGAACATGCTCAGTTTCAATTGGTCTTCAAGGATGACGATGAAGATGAAAAATAGCCAGGTCCAAAGAGGAGTCATTGTCCAGCAAATGAAGCAGCAGTGGAGTTGCTACAATCATTCTCCAAGTGGGAGATTGTTGTGTGTGGAGCATGATTGTTCAAAGGTCTTTGTTTCAGCCGGATGTATACCCCAGGAAGTCTTGTACACCCCTCCACACGGGGGGGTGTGGGGGGGCCGATCCCCCCGGCTGGGGGGTTCGGGGGCCAGCGGTCCCCAACGAGGGCTCGGGGGCAGTGCCCCCGAAGCTAAAAACAAATGTAAAATTGCCTTGTAAAAGTATAGTAATTTCTAGTCAATCTGGCCCGTTCATTAGGCGGATGATCTGACAGTAGAACTTATATTTAGTTTAGGGTTTTTTGCCCTAGAAGGCAACCCCTCTCTTTGTATGAGGGTATTGTATTTGAGGCTGTGAAATAGATGTGTATTCTGTGAGCGAGAAATCGAGAGGTGAGACTGTGAGAGAAAACAGAGGATATTACAGCGGATTTGCTGTAGGTTGTGTCTCTTCATTTTGCTAGATAATAGAAAGGAAGGACTGGCTGTTCGGGGTGGATGTAGCCCAAACTGGGTGAACCACGTATATTTGTGTCTCTCTTGTTTTGTGCGTTTTATGTGTTTATATTTCTGCAATATTTTATGTGTTCCATTACTCCGTAATATATATAATTTTCTAACAGCCAGTACAGGTGGATATTAGTTGCCACTGATTATTTCACAAAGTGGATTGAAGCAGTGCCTACAAGGAAGGGTGATCATAATGTGGTCCTAAAATTTTTAACAGACAATATTTTTAGCAGATTCAGTTGTCCTAAAAAATTAATCACAGGTAATGTAGCAGCCTTCAGGGCAAAAGAGTTGGTGGAAATGTGTGATTCAATGGGTATTAGACTGGTTCATTCCACCTCATATTACCCTCAAGGCAATGGTCTAGCAGAATCTTCCAACAAGAGCCTGATAAGGATAATTAAGAAGTTGTTGGAGGATAATAAGAAGAATTGTGATTCCAAGCTCAAATATGCAATTTGGGTTGACAGAGTGACCATCAAAAGATCCACAGGGAATTCTCCATTCAAGCTGGGGTATGGCACATAGGCAGTATTTCCAATTCAACTTACCCTCCCTGTGGCAAAATTCCTTCAATAAGAGCAAGATGAGAAAGAACACGTGGCAAGAAGGATCACTGATTTGACAGAGTTACATCAGATTAGAGAACAGTTGGCTGAAAAGGCTGCCGCACATCAAAAAAATATCAAGGATGTTTTTGACAGGAAGACAAAAGCAAATAATTTCAGGTTGGTGACTTGGTTCTGAAATGGGATGCACTGAAGGAAAAGAAAGGCAATCATGGAAAGTTTGATGCTTTCTAGACAGGCCCTTTTATTGTTTCACAGATTCAAGGTAACAACACCTTCATATTGAAAAGTATGGGGGGAGAAGCAGTTTTTGATGGCCCAGTTAATGGGCGTTTTCTCAAGATTTATGTGGTTTAAGGTCTTTTGGCCTTAAAAATTTGTAAATATTTTGTTTTATTAGTTGTAGTGTAGGATCAGTCAGACTCCATACCCAGTGGAACACTACGAATTTTGCTAATTTGTTTTTCGTCAGGAAGGCATTGATCTATAGGTTCTTGAGACCTCACAGGGAGGATCTCATCCCCAAAAGGAGCCAGTGTTAGCGTTGTTAGCACTACTATACAAAAGGATAAAAATGGATCCAAAAATACTCCCAATGTCTGCAAATCTGCTTAAAATCATGCCAAGGGATCCATGCATGCTGTTGAAATCTCCAATTTTGGTCAAAGTTCATCTACCGATCGAAATAGTTGCAGGAGGAGAGCCCTTGGAGGGTCGACAATGCACTATCGGGAGGCTGAAACACTAAAAAACCATGAAAAAACCCTTGGGCGCAGGCTTAAACGATGGTGGCATAGCGGCCGTTAGGTTTGGCTGGTCAACGGTCCAGATCTAATCGGTGGATCGCAATCACACATTTACCCCGCTGCCTCCTATCGCCCCTTGTCTTCTGCCGCTGCGATATTGCGATGCGATCTGATCGCTATCGCAAATCGCACCCATGTGTGTTAAGGCTCTGCCCTTTGTCTTCCACCGATGCAATATCGCGATCGCTCCTCCACCGTCCGATCAGTCCCGACGATCCAACGACCCACGTTTGTTTGCGCCCACTTCCGAAGTACCGATGCGATGTTCATCGGTGATCGCAAGTCGCAGGGTCAGGGCTTAATGTTAATGTAGACCACTCCATTTCCGCCGATGCGATATCAGGTGTCGGACCCAATATGACTCACCATTCCTTTGTATAAAGTCTCATGTCCGCTTTTCCACCTCTGATAGTGTATTTTCCTATACTCAATCTTCCTACCTTCATTCTCCCACCGTGTCATATCCTCTGTCCATCTACGCGATCCAACGGCAATTTCTTTTCCTCATCTTGCTCATGCCTCCGCTATACTGTCTGCTCAACCATTTCATGCTCCCGAAAGGACGAAGGTGGCCAGTATTCAGCAACTCTGCGCAATTAATCTTCAACTACCGCATTCAACAAGCAAGATGACCGAGAAGGAAAAGGACATGCCTCGATCCGGCCACAGCATTTATCAGTTATGGAGCTTGTTTCATATTACACTCTACCGGCTCAAGAAGGATAGCAGAACATCCGAGAAGGTCAAATTCATTTTCAGACACAGTTAGATCGCAGCAAGACCCATATTAGATAGTTAAAGCGGTTGGTGGTCCATTATGACCCCTCCACGTATAGCCTAGTAGAGATTTTTGTAAATTGATTCTATATATACTCAGAAAAATGATGTAATCAGGTTGATGAGTGTGAGGTGAGTGTTAGTGTGTTGTAAAGCTTCAAATTCTGGAGACTATAACTACTTTGAGACCTGTAACTTCTGGTCTTCATTTCCAGCTAATACAAGCTTCTTTTTCTGTCATTTGCTCATTTTCCACTTCTTCTTCTTGTTCCAGGCTGTGCCTGTCTTGCATTAATTCATGAGCTGTGAATGTTTAGCATTAGAGGGGCTGTCATCCCACCTCTATGTTAGAATTTAGCTGTTCATTGAAATTGCTGGCAGGTTTCTGTTGTTTAAATGCATAGAGAGTTGTCATCCTGTCTGTGTATTAGATAATAGTTTTACAGACCTCCTTTGTGGTTGTAGTTGGCCTTCACAGGGTCTTGTGTATCTGTTGGTGCAGTCAGTCTTCTCCATCATCACATTTTGTTTAAACTGTGAGTAATTGGTGGTTAAAAGCCTTGTAGTTTGGGGGTGTTCACCCATGTCTGGGGCCAATCATAGTAGGAGTGGTTATCTGGCTTGAATATACAACATTTCTTTCATTCATCCATCATTTTATCCAACATTTTGTTGAATTTATAATGTTCCCGAGCATCACTGATATACAACCTAGGTGAGTTTCTTGGGGTGATAACATGACCTAATACCCTCATCTAGCAACCCAACTTCAAACAAACAAAACCCTTTGCACTTTATAACTAGCCTAAAACGGTGATTCATCCGGCCCTCTCTGGATTGGTAGGGCTAGATACCAAGTCAAAAGGTTGGTCTGTGATTACCTCAACTGGACTCTTACTCATCCTTAGAGATTCGGAGGAGTGATAACATATTGGCGTCGTTGTCGGGGAGAGAAAGCTCTGTCTTCCCCAGCAAAGGACAAAAATGATTTCGATCTGATTGTTGATGGTGAACAACAGTTGGACACATCAGAAGGCTGTACCATTCACCTGGCGACTCCATTGACTGAAATATCTAGAAAATCAACACTTCATGGTGACTCCACTTTTCAAGAACCAATAGTTTGAAAACCTTCTTGGTGACTTCATTGTTATCAAGATGAGTTCTACTGCAAGAAGAAATCCCAGGTATGCTCCTATGGATTGATCTCAGATCCCTGTATTTCCAAATCCTATGCCTCATGTTGATTGGTTTACAAATCTTCCTATATTTAAAAATGAACAAGAATATGATGCTACTTTTCATTTAGTAAGGTTTCATGTACATGTATGTAGACTAAGAGTTAAGTTTCCTGAGGACTGTCTCATGAAGTTTTTTATGGCTACCCTTGAAGATAAAGCTAGGGTATGGTATGAAGGGTTACCAAGGAAGCTTATGTTCTCTAAAATATTTCCATAATGTGTTCTCCAACCATTATGTGAAGTCTTATATTTCTTTACAAAGTTGTTGTGATTATAGTGAAGGTTTCATTGCATATCTTGAAAGTATTGATGATATCGAATGTATGGATGATGAAGAAATCATTGAAGCCTTCTCTGATTTTTCCCTTCAACAACAGTCTGAAGAAGCCAGTCACTTTGATACACAAGATCATAGTCAGCATACAGTAGCTTCCTCTTTTCTTGAAGATGAAGGAATTTTTCATCTTGATAGTCAAAAGGAATCACATGAAATGAATCAGTAGTCTAATGAAAATTTATATACTCCTTTGCTTGAAATTAATGAAGATATTCAACATCCTTGTCAAACTTTAGGAGGGAAAGAAGACAATTTTTGTTTTGTCCAAAGAAAACAAAGAGTACTTCCTCCTTTGACTAAAGAAGAAATAAATCAGATTTTTAATTTTCAAATCCATATTCCATCCATTAAGAATGATGATGTTATTGTATAGTCTTGCCAGTTTCCAAGTGATTATGAAGAGGAGAATAGTGATAAAGAAGAAGTTGTTTTAGAGCCCCTTGCATATATAAATATTCATCAAGGTTCAGAAAATGAAAGGTCTGTTGATGAAAAGAAGTTTGCCCCAGATCCCATAAATATGGACACTTATGCTACTGAAAATATTATGGAGGATCATTTTGCTAATTTGTTACAACCATATGGAAATAATACTTATTCTTCTCCTTTTATTGATTCACAAAAGGTAATGCTTCATAATTTTCACGATCCCTTGGACAGTCTTTTGCAAGCATTAGAGAAGATGAATGTTGTTTTATTTATTAGCATAAAACTTGGTTTCAGTTTTCATTGTGAGTTGCCTACATATACATCATTCTGCTTGCTCGAGGTAAGTGACAGCAGAATTTCAGTAAGTAACCATATACTAGATTGGTTACACTGGAAGGATCATTTCACCTAATCAGCAATGGTGGAGGAAGGGAAAAAAATGGAGGAACATGCCAATGTGTTGCCTCTGGCTCATGAAGAGGAAACAATTCAACTTGACAGTTGTTCTAATCTTTCTGCTAATCATCAATATCTGTCCTTTGTACATGATTTTCAAGATTCTTTTACCAGTTTGTTGCAGTCATCATATCATGATGGATATCTTGTTTTGAATCATAGTTTTCAGCTTTAGTTGTATGTTGAGTTGTCAATCTTCAAGTTTTTTGTAGATAGTGTAAATAGAGGACAATCAGGTATCTAGTTGCTTGATTGGCTTCATTGGCATTTTTCCTTTACCTGATTTAGCAGTCATTTTTAGCAATTAGAATAGAATAGGGTGTGGATTTTGTTTCAACAACAACTTTCTTTCAAGTTCAATTTTCAGCAAGTGATGACAGAATTCATCAAGGTTTGAAGCCTGAGGAGAAGGCCCTAAGGCTTTGATGATTTGATCGTTTGGAATGAAGTTTTCAATGTTCAGTTTGTTTATTAGTTTTTGACCGTATTGGCCCACATGGTTAGGCACTTCATCTACGGTGTTCTTGACACCTCCAAGGAGTTGTCATCCCCAATAAGGCCAATATTAGATTTAGTATTTGCATCCTGCCATCAGTGATCAAAAATCCTCTTTTCATATCATATTAGGGTCCCATTCTAAATTTTTTGTCATTCCACCTTGGTCCTCATTCAAAAATTTACTCACTGATGGTAGCCCAAGTCAAAAAAACCTCACTTTTTCTCAAAAAACAATACTTGTTGGCCCACCTTCATGTCTTACTGAGTATACATCAATCATAAAATCTAATTTCATCATGTGTTTATGTCAGTCAAGTCACCATGAAGTCTACTCACTTAAGGTTTTCATTAGGTCTCTAGGTTTCATTTTTCCAAGGTCCAATAAAACACCATTTCACTGCATAAGGCCAGCAAAAGGTATGAGAGTGAACACCAATAATATCCCTTTTTCATTTAAAGAGGATTTCCAAACATGTAAGCATGGTTGCTAAAGTTCTAATTTTGGTTTCAAAGTATGATTTTCATACCAAAGTGTAATTTCATTTAAAAAAGAGATGTAATTCTATTTTAATTATATTTATGTAATTTTATGTTCACTATATGTAATAAGTATTGTTCCTAAGCTTCCAACTCAAAATCTATATGCCAACTTCATCAAAGAAAAGTCAAATATAAAGAGTGCCAAACTCCAGCATTATCAATCTGCAAAGAAGAAAATCAAAGTGTAAAGGGTAATTAGCAAAGTTTTCAAAGGTGAATTGAAACATTAAAAAGTGGGTTTTAAAATCAAAAAATCAAATTCACTCAAGTATAAGAGCCTTCATAGCATCAAATTCAACTTCATTTGTCTCCTACCATCGTTGAGCAAACTCCAAGAGTGCATTTTTCAAGTTCCTGGGCAAAAATTGCAAAAAACAGAGCAGGCGTTGCGCGTTTTCCAAAGGGAGGGTGCACTTCCTTTCTGGCGCTACACACTTACTTATGGTGATGTGCACTTGCTTCTAGCACTATGCACTTGCCAAAGAGAGGGCGCACTTCCTTGTGGCGCTACTCACTTTCCCATAAAAACTAGAAACTCTTCCAGACTTCACCAAATTGCCTCCAAAGCTTCAGCAAAATTGTCTTCAACCTCTAGCAAGTGAGTGACAGATAAATATAACATTCTCCTTCCCCCTACAGTCATTTCTTATGGTATTTTGAAAGTTTCATTAAATATTTGGTGTTTTACTCATTTCAAACCCTAGTATCTCCCTCAACTCACCATTGCGCTCTCAATTCCCAAATTGCATTCCCCTACACTTTCATACCCTTCCCTCATTACAATTCCCTTTCCCTAAACCTTTTATCCCAATACCCTAAGCCCTAGGTGATATAACTACCTAGGCTCCAAACCCCCAACTTGTAAATAATTTCCCCATCCTAAATTCCATCATATTACTACTCCCTGTCCCCTCCCCCATTTCATAAATCCCTAACACCATCTCCCTCAATTTCCCTTTCCCATTCCTTATTCCTAAAAACCACATTCCACCAACATCATACCTCCCTATGGTTTTGACATTAAAACACCATGGAAAAAGAAGAAAACAAACCGTATAGTGAGGGAGAAGAAACAAAGGTGAAGAGACCACACAAAGGGGGGAGAGTACTCATATTTGAGCCAACAGATATCAGGGAACTCTTGGCATCTCCTATGGTTGTGACATGTTTCAAAAATGTTGGTTGTTATGAATTCTGTGAGCAAATTCAAAAAGTCCAACACCATGCCATGTTGACTAGACTTTTCATATCTAACCTCCATGACAACCAAGTTACTCTAGCTGGTGTCACTTTTACCATATCCACTGCCATTATATCAACTGCCATCGGGATCCCAAATGTTGGGGAGAATTGGCTCAACCAAAGTGAATTGGAGAAACATTACTATGATCCTTTCATAAAACCAAGGTACAAGAATGAGAAAAAGAAGTTTTTTCCTTTTTCTTACCTCCTAGATAGATATGCCCCAATGATGAAGATTATCATGAAATACTATTCATGCAAAGGTAGATTTTCTATACTTTATTCCTATCACATCCGGCGCTTATTGCATTTTACTAAGGTAAAGATGTTCAACATACCCTACTACCTTTTCCGGAGCATTGATAAGATAGAATTTATTGTCTAGAAAAGAGACTATGAACATCAAATGAGAAGTCTTTTCCATCATTCCCTCATCAAAAATATAGTCCTCTATCATCTCAATGAACTAAACATTGCATGGAGTACCTTCATAGCCAATCCCATATCCATTGATCCATCTATTCATAATGTTCAAAATGTGCCTTCATCATCTTATCCTTCCACATCCATTCCTCCATCTCAGCCCACAGATCATGCATCATCATCAGATCAGTCTCCTTCACCATCACCTCCACCATCACCATTTCATGAGCACATTGAGTCACCTAGAAGAGATGAGATCGGTGAGCCAGAGCAGACTAAAAAGGTTGAGTTCATCAAACCTAAAAGGATAGATTTGGGTGCATTGGCACATACTTATCAGAGAGGTCATAGGCAGGTGTTTTCCCCAGAGATTGTGGGAGGGGCCCTGCCTTCTTCACCAACAAAGAAGGTACACAAAGGCAAAGAAAAGATGACAGAGATAGAGATTCAGCATGAGGAGGAGGACCTCCATGAGACAGAGTAGGATTTTGACCTGGTTGACCTAGATGAGCATGAATACAATGAGGACACTAGCATTGTAATCAAGGAAAAATATGCACTTATCATGGAGCTCCAGACCAACTTAGAGAGGTCCAAATATATTATTTCGTATTATGAGCAAGAAAACCAGTAGCTTCAAGTCAAACATAATGTCATGGATATTAATCTCATCAAGGCAAAAAGAGAAGAAATGAAATCCAAGGAATTGCTTGATGAGGCCTATGGAATATATGGTGAACCTAAACAAGAGCAAGAACCAAAAAGCATACCTAGGACTAGAGGGCTGAAAAGAGCTCTAGAACTAGAGAGACAAAAGGAGGCTGCCCTTGCAAATCAACTAACATGGAATGAACAGTTTTCCATAATGATTAATGAGAACCAGGAGCATTGTATTGATAAGGTAAACTAGAATTTACAGAAGCTCATAGACAAGGAAAATAAAGAAAATGAAATTCAGAGAAAAATGGCAAAATATTATGCCAAAAGAGAAACAAATGCAAGGGCAAAGCTCAAGGCAGCAAATGCAAAGATTGAAGCCCTAACTCATAAAGAAAAGAAAAAGACACTTGATATACTTTTAGAGGCTTCACTCCAAACCTAGCCACACCATCATCAACCACTTCACCAATTTTGAAGAATTTTAGCTCATTTTTGCAATTTTTGTCTTTTTATGTGTGTTCTTGGACAGTGTTATATCAGCAACATGGTCAAACATGCAGTGCCACACTTTTTTAAGCCACTTTTTGAGAAAATGAAGACCACCAGTGGATGCCAAATGACCAATACATTTAAGAAAAACACTTTTCCAGCCTTAGTGTGCAAAACTAGTAGGTAAAAAAGGCAAAAAACAAGAAAAAAAATCATGTTTCTGCCTCAATTTTGGCCTAGGCATTGCACACTAAGCAGCCTTGGGAATATGAAGTTTTTATGGGACAAATCAGCTTCATTTTTCAAATTGGAGGCATATCCGGAAAGTAGACTTGAAGGGATTTCCAACAAGTCATATTGAGCCTAATTTGGACACCTACAACTCAGTCAAAATCACCCTGCAACAGGGAGGGCGCACTTGACCATTTGCTAATATTTTTGAATTTTCACTGTAATTTTGACTTTCATCTCAGAAAATGGTGCTTTCACCTATGTAATTGAGGATGGTAAATGTAATAATTATGTGGATAAGTTACCTAGGGGTATATTCATTAGGTAAAAGTTATCATTAATTCAAATGAATCAGTTTCAATGTAATTAGGGAGGAGTCACTTAGAGCTCCCTATACTCTAGGTATCAGTTCAAATTTTTGTGGATCTCTTTCCCAACTCAGGGATTCAACCCCTGAGGGTGAGAGCAGGCTTTTTTGATGTCTATATCATTCCCTTATTCACTCTTGGAAGAGGTTTGACTCAGTTGGATGTTGTAGTATTTATCAGAGACACTATTGTATTAGAATTTGGCCAATTTTGATAGATGAGTTGCAGCTATTTCTTTGGGATACATGTGGTATGAATGTTTAGCATTGTTTCTTCTCTGTTATTATTTGTATGAAATTTTTTTAAGTTCATAAACCATTTCATGTCTATTATATGACAATTTTGAAGTTGATAGGTAGAATACATGTTTGCTCATGCTCTGTTTTGGGAAAGTTATCATAATTTGTCCATTTTTTCTTCAATTTAGGAAGAATGCATCTCCTATGCTCTTCCTAACTCCTCATCAGTCTTAAACAATCTCACCAAATCAACTTTTAAGTGTTAATTCTTCTGCCTACCTTTCCCCTTTGAATGTCTGCAATCATATCTTATTTTCCCTGACCTAGCCTCTTTGACCTAATACCCTCATCTAGTAACCCAACTTCAAACAAACAAAACCTGCTACAGTTTATAACTAGCCTAAAACCCTAATTCATCCAGCCCTCTTGGCTATGATTTTGTGGAGAGAGACCTGTCCGGCTTATTAGGGCTAGATACCAAGTCAAAAGGTTGGTCTGTCGTTACTTAAGCTGGACTCTTCCTCAACCTTGGAGATCCGGAGGAGTGATAACATTGTGGACTGGGAACTCAGATTGATTTTACATAAAATTGGCTTTAGGCTACTATCAATTAGATGGATCATGGCATGTGTCTCATTGGCTCACATGGGGGTTATCATTAATGGGTATCTTTCAACTTTTTCAAGGCATCTAGGGGACTGAGGTAGGGTTGTTCTTTGTCTCCTCTATTATTCTTGATTGTGATCGATGGTATGAGTAGAACGATTTGGGATGCTAAATCTAGGGGGACTATTTTTGGATACAAGATGTCTAGGTACTTGAATTTGTCACACCTGATGTTTGTTGATGAAATCCTTCTGATGGGAAGGGCATCTGTTTTGGAATGGTAGACATTTTTCCAGATCTTGGGTGACTTTTGGGAGGCAACTGATCTAGTCATGCATCTTGTGAAATTAGCTATATATGTGTAGATGATGGATTGGAAAAGGTAACGGAAATTGCCACTCTTTTTGGGATTACCACACATTCACTGAGTGGTGGATTTTGATACCTAAGATTTTTAATCAAACCAAGTCGATACTTGGTATGTGACTGGAAGTGGCTGGAAATGAAAACTGAAAAGAGGTTGGAAATGTGGTCTAACAAATGGCTTTCTTTGGGAAACATATTAGTATTGGTAAAGGCCATACTTCAGAGCATAGCAACATATTGGATGCATATCATTTCTCTTCTAGCTACAATTATTTGTAGGATCAATGTGATTATGGCTAATTTCCTCTAGGGGGTGTTCGGGACAAGAGGAAGTTTCATCTTGTGAAATTTGGTGTTCTATCTAGACAGATATCTAAGGGTGGGTGGGGTATATTAGATCTGGAAATTTTTGATCGGGAAATACTATTAAAAAACCTTTGGAGGGAGGTTAGTACGGAAGGTTTATGGCATCAAAGTATCTAGAGTAAATATTTGAAGCAACATGAATCAATGATTTCTTGGATCAGAGTGGTCGCACCTGTTAAAAACGAGGCATCGTTGTGTTGGAATATCCTGATGAAAGTCACCCTGTGGCTACTGAGAAATCTGAGGTGGATTGTGGGTAATGGTGAGATAGTAGAGATAGGCTTGGATACCATCATTGGCATCCCCAGGTATCACAATCTATCTCTTCCCTTGATTATTTTTTTACACAACAGAGGTATTATTTATTTCAAGGATGTGATAGAGGATAGGGATCCTGAGTGCTTACATATCCAATGGAAAGGGGAAGAGATCATTGGATTCTACAGGGACTTTTCAGTTGAATGGACAAAATCTATACTTTTCCTAAAGAAAAGGGCATTTGTTGTATTGAGGAGGAGGATCGGTTGACGTGGAATGGCCCCATGGTTAAGGGGCAGCTCGGAGTCAAATATATTTATGCATTTTCTACTCATGGGAAGTTATGTGACCCTAAATTTGGATGGTTTCAAGCTGTGTGGAAGTGGGAAATCCCACTGAAATTGACATGTTTTGTGTGGCTGGTGTTCCATGACAAGATCCTAACATGGAACAATTTTCTTAAGATATATTATATGGGGTTTGGGAGATGCACATTATGTAGTGCATCTATGGAGGATACGAGCCATATTTTTCTTCAATGTTCCTTTACTAATACAGTTTGGGAGGAGGTCCTTAAGTCCTTGCAGATTTACTCTAGGTGAGAGTGATCCACAATGGACATTTTCTTGTTGGTATGGTTCAGGGAGCATAAGGAATATAGAGTCCTCCTTTTCTATATATTTTGGGGCAATGGGAGGGTTCGAATCACTTTGATTATTTAGCAGAGGATTCCTAGTGTGAGGGAGACTTGTATCATGATCACTTCCTTCTTCCTTGAGAAAAGCCCAATGACCCATCACAATTCCACTAGAAATATTTCTATGTAGGAAGTGTGGAATAACTTCCCGGTGGGATTTTTTTAGGGGGTTGCATTAGGGGGGATATGTCGAAGTGGGATGTTTATCTATTTGAGCCTAGATGAATACTATAGTTTCAAATGGTGCAGTGGCTAAGGTAAAAATAGTAGGGCAGAGTTGTTGGCACTCTGGGGCATCCTCTTTTGTGCCAATTGGATGAAAATTGAAGAGATTGGTATATTGTTTTATTCTAGGGTCATTACTGACTAGGAAAATCAATGATCGAATCTATGTGCTCTTGCCCTGTCTCATTGGATGCATAGGACAAGGTCCATATTTTCCTCATTCTGGAAGATCTATGTCTCTGTTAGGTCCCTAATACTAGTGATTACCCCATTACTATTCTCATTGTAGCCCTTATTGTTATTATTGTGCCCCTATTGTCCCCATATTGTTACTAGTGTGCCCCATAGAAACCCACTATTGTTATTGTTGTGTGCTTATGTTATTACTGTTATGTCAACTAGATTATATTGTGACCCTTTAGACTCCTACATATAGAAGGGAGGTTTACTCATTTGTATAGTCCAATATTTTTTCATTTGTGTAATGTAAGGGAGGTTTCCCCCTCGAAGAGGCTGAATTCTAAGGCATTGATCTATCTTTTCTATCTTTCTGTGAGCTAGTTTCATAACATTTGGTATCAGAGCTTGGGATTCTATGGTTTGGCTACTCCAAACAGGTCATCATGGAATTTTCACTATAACATGTTTTTGAGCCAAAATCATTCTAAACTTCAGGTCTAAATTTTAGAGCTTGTCTCACTATAGGTTTGGAGCCATGATCTGAAGAAGTTAGGGTTTTTGCAGACTCTCGAATTACATTCCAAATAGTTGACCTCGGGAAAATAGTCATAACTTTTTTTATGAGCATCAGATTGAAATTTCGTAAGAAGTTTCAGAAAGAGGACATCCTGTAGTTTTTTGTATATCAGTTTCAGGTACTCAGGTCTAAATAATGACACGTGGAACTTCGTACAACTTCACTCTATTAAACTAGTCTATAATCAGGTCACCGTGGGAGATTTGTCATAACTCTTCCTTGGTGAATCCAATCTTGATCAGACTTGCGGGGTTAGAAAGAGAAATAAAAGGGCTACTGCAAGACGTGATTTCAGATATTCGATATCCGCAGTTACAGAGATACAACAAATTCAATATCAAGCTCTTACAAAGTGAAAAAAAAAGGTGTGTAGTTTTTTTAAAATTTTACATAAGATTGGTTTGAAAACTTAGTTTGAAGGAATTCAAAGGGAATAGTGAAGAATTATTAGCATTAATTGATGCCCTGAAGAAATAAAATGGAAACAACTAGTAAGCAACCTGAAATCTCTAGCTTGACTCGTGAAGAAGAGGAAGAAATGCAACATGATATATCAAAATTACAAGACCAAGTACAACAAATTTCACTCTCACAAAAGGTAACTGAAGCCAAGATGAATGGCGTGGAAGCTAATATGAATGGTGTGCAAGTTAATATGGATGGCTTGGAAGCTAATATGGATGGAATGGAAGCTAAGATGAATGGCATGGACACTAAGATGAAAGGTTTCGACGCTAAGATGGAATAATTGAAGATAAATTTGAATAAGTTTCTACAATAAATGGTTACTAATGGTGAAAGGGTAGTAAAGGAAACTCATGATGAGAACAAAAGAAATGTTAATCATGATTTTAGAGACTCTAATGTTGGATTGAAGACCCACAATGTTCCAAAAATCGATATGAGGAAGTTTGATGGCAAGGATCCCCGAACATGGATACTACAGATGGAGCAATTTTTCGATCTCCATAATGTGAAAAACACACAAAAGTTACATATTGCAAATTTATATTTGAAACCAAATCAGTTTGTATGGTATCGATGGATTTGCTCTCGTAAATAAATTGTTACTTGGGCAATTTTTACAAAAGAAATGATAGCACATTATGAGGATACAAAAAGCAACACCTTTTTTAGCCAATTGATAAATCTCAAACAAAAGGTTTCAATGATGGAGCACATTGAGGACTTCCAAAAATTGAACATAAGGGTAAAAGATATTCCAGAGGAGCATAGGATTGATGTGTTCATAGGGACTTTAAAGGATAATATCCAACATGAGGTTCACCTTTGTGATGAAAAGGAGTCTTGGATATTACCTAAAATTCCCCTTTTACATAAAAAGTTTCAATCTTGGACTTATGGTTAAGAACCACAAAGTCTAAACGGAAGCGCTCTTAGGCATTAAGCCCTTCAACCATGGACTTATAGCACTATCGGAGCCTTTTCCCCTATCGGAAGCCACCACCCATGAGCTTTAAAGCCCGCAAGCACCACAGTTTATCTATCGGGAGCGATCCATGCCACCCATCATATGATCCACAGGAACTATATATATATAATCCCCCTTTTATAACCACGGCCACATACATATAAAAAATATGGGAAACAATACAAACCCCATTTTTTTCAAAATGACGGACTTCAATATATATATATATATATACCTTTACAATTTTCGGCGGGTCCGATATCGGCCGTCGCAACCATAACATTATACCGTGGACCCGATGACCCTCGATTAGGTTGCGGACCTGATCTACAATTCACCACAGTTGATATTTCTATCGCATCCGCCTCCGCCCAAAGATAATTCGTCGGCGATCAGCGATCGCTCGTCACGGGTATATATATATATATATATATATATATATATATGCATCCGACGATACAAAACCGGACCCGACTTGGCATTTCAACTTGATATATATTATATCGCGTCCGCTCTCATCACTAAGGGTTCCGATATGATATCGCTCCGCTATTGCCGATATGCCGATGCGATGGTATTTCCGGACCCGATAAGTTCCAAAGCCACACTTGATATCGTTTCAAGTCCGTTCAATGCTCCGCTAAGGGTTTTTGGCGTCGATTCTCTATGTTAATGGCTTCTCGGATTCTCGTTAACCCAGATTTGCCTTAAACACAAGATTGCTTACGGTTATGAATAAAAGCACAGACAGATCGAATTGCATGAACTTTAAAAAGGTAATTTAAACACACAAGACCTCCACGGGCCGCATTAACAAAACGCTGCACAAAACACTGTAATTGTTCATAAATAAAACACAGAGTCTCGGCCTTTGGCCAGATTACACCATAAAATGACCTCTGTTACCCAAATACAGTCCACAACACACTTTGAGCTCTCGCTCCACTCCAAGCCTCACTCCTCTCTCTCGCTCATCACATTTTTTCTTCCTTTTCTAACTCAATAATTTCTCTAACAAATATCTAACAATAATATTCTATTTCTAAGAGATCTAACAACAATCTTCTATCTCTTAGCTCTCATGCACACCTAAGCTAACAAATCTTATCCCTAATCTAAATAAAACAATGCCTTATTTATTACAATAACTAACAATTTGAGAAGTCATCCTTCTCGGTAATAGTCAATGAATTTTACTGTGATTAGCCACAACATGTGGACAATCCTCCACATTGCTGGCTAATGCCGATGCTCCTGCATCAGACTCCCGGGGAAGAAAAGATTTGTCCTTCAAACCTTCAGGACTCACTCCATATTTCTGTAGTTCAGCTGTTGTCAACCAACTGGAATCTTCCACTGGCTGCTCCTTCCACTTGACTAAATACTGGAAATATGTCTGCCCTCTGGTTTTCTTAGATATTCTTTGATCTAAAATAGCTTCAACTTCTTTCTGAGATGCTTTTGGTACTTGTTCCTCCCAATCCACAGTTTGAACTTCATCACCTGTAGCTTCTTACTGCAACTCTATTTCTATCTCTCTGAATGGATACAAGTCTGCAATATTAAAAATGGGGGATATTCCAATCCCTTATGATAGGTCAATCTCATATGCATTAGCAGAAAATTTCCTTTTGATTTACAGGGTCCTATTTTCTTCAGTTTCAGTTTGTTATAAGTCTTTGTAGGAAATCTCTCTTTCCTCAAATATGCCATGACCAAATCTCCTACTTGAAACTCTTTTTCTCTCCTTTTCAGATCTGCTCTCTGTTTGTATCTTCTGTTGCTTTCCTGCAATTTATCTTTGACTTCTTCCTGTAGCTTTTGCATTTTCTCAGCAAAATCTTCAGCACTTGCACTCATGGCTTTCTGTTTTCCCAAATCTTTGAGCTCATATACTCCTCTTGGATGCATTCCAAAGACAATCTGGAATGGACTCATTCCTGTGCTTCGATTTGGTGTATCATTGTAAGCAAATTCAGCTTGAGCTAATGCCAAATCCCACTGTTTGGGATTCTGATGAACCAGAGTTCTTAATATATTTCCCAAGCTTCTGTTCACAACTTCAGTTTGTCCATCTGTCTGAGGATGGTAGGCTGAACTAAAACTGAGTTTAGTTCCTAGCTTCTTCCAAAGTGTCCTCCAGAAATGCCCTACAAATTTAGTATCTCGATCTGATACAATGCTCACAGGTAAACCATGCAATCTTACAATCTCAGAAAAGAATAAATTGGCTATGTGTGTGGCATCATTAGTCTTCTTACAAGCAATAAAATGGGCCATTTTTGAAAATTTGTCTACAACAACATAAATAGAATCATTTCCTCTCTGAGTTTTTGGTAAACCCAGAACAAAGTCCATACTCGCTACATCCCATGGTCGATCTGGTATGGGAAATGGTTGATATAGACCTGCATTCTAACTCCTTCCTTTGGCATATTGACATACCCTGCATTTCTCAACAAACTTCTTAACAACAGTCTGAATTTTAGGCCAATAATAAAAAGCGTTCACCTGAGCGAAAGTTTTGTCTTGTCCAAAATGACCAGACAATCCTCCACTGTGCTTTTCTTTAATGGTGTTTTCTCTCATTGAACATTTAGGAATGCATAATTTGTTGCTTTTAAATAACAGGCCTCCTTGAATAAGGTAGTCCATCCACTGACTTCTGTTATGGCTCACTGGATTCTGCACCGTTGTGTAGATATCTCTAAAATACTCATCATCCTTCTACATTTCTATCATTTCATCAAAACCTACAACACCCACTTTAAATTCTTGCAAAAGAAAACTTACCCTGCTCAACGCATCTGCCACTTTATTAGACTTATTGCTTTTGTGCTTTATTACAAAAGTGAAACTTTGTAGAAATTCCACCCACTTGGCATGCTTCTGATTTAACTTTGGCTGATTATTAATGAACTGCAAAGCATGATTATCTGAATATAAAATGAATTCCTTTGGCAGTAAGTAATGCCTCCACTCTTTCAATGTCTGCACAATAGCGTAGAATTCTTTGTCATATGAAGAATATCTCCTTTTCGCATCATTTAATTTCTCGCTGAAATATGCTATCGGTCTTTGCTCTTGGCTCAACACCACCCCAACTGCTTCTCCACTTGCATCAGTTTCCACTTGAAAGACTTTCTCGAAATTTGGCAGTGCTAGAATAGGCTTTTCTGTTATCTTTCTTTTCAACAAATTAAAATTCTTGTCAGCTGCTTCTGTCCATTGAAATGGTTGATTGACCTCCCTGATTGTCTCAAGGATTGGTGCACAAACTTGACTGAACCCTTTTATAAACTTCCTGTAAAAACTAGCAAATCCATGGAAACTTCTTACCTCGAATACACTCCTGGGAGTAGGCCAGTTTCTGATTGCTTGTACCTTTTTCGGATCCATTTTTAAACATTCTCTGGAAATCACAAATCCCAAATACACTAGCTCCTCTTTCATGAAACTACATTTCTTCAAATTAATTAGTAGTTTTTCCTTCTGCAGAGTTTTCAAGACTAACATCAAATGTTCCAAATGCTCCTCTTTACCTTTGCTGAAAACCAGAATATCATCAAGGTAAACAACAACAAATTTACCTGTATATTCTTTCAAGACCTCGTTCATTAGTCTCATGAATGTGTTGGGCGCATTAGTGAGCCCAAAAGGCATCACTAACCACTCATACAGTCCACTATTTGTTTTGAACGTTGTCTTCCATTCATCGCCTTCCCGAATTCTGATCTGATGGTACCCGCTTTTTAAATCTATCTTTGTAAAATACCTGGATCCACTTAAACAGTCCATTAAATCATCCATTCTGGGAAAAGGAAATCTATACCTGATTGTTATTTTATTAATAGCTCTGGAATCGGTGCACATGCACCATTCTCCTCCCTTTTTCGGACTAAGCACCGTTGGCACAGCACACGGACTCAGACTTTCTCGGATCAGTCCCTTGTCCATCAACTCTTGAACCTGTCTTGCAACTTCTGCATTTTCCTGAGGAGTTAATCTATATGCAGCTTTATTAGGTAAACTTGCTCCTGATATTAAGTCGATATGGTGACTTATACTCCTAATCAGTGGTAATTCATTCGGCAATTCATCCACAATGATATCCATGTAACTATTTAACGCAGATTGAATTTCTTCAGGAAAATCATTTAAATTTGTGGAGGTTAAAATTACCTTTGGCCTTCCCACAATAGTGAAATGCACCTCTTCACGTTTGTCAACCTCCTGTAGCAGTTCTTTGCCACTTATCAGCATAATATTATTCTCAGGCAGCTCTTTATCAACATCATTCTTCACTGGCAGCAACGTATGTTTAACTCCGTCCTTCTCTATGGTGTATGTATTTCTTCTCCCATCATGAATCGCCTTTCGGTCAAATTGCCATGGTCTTCCCAATAACACATGACATACATCCATGGGCATTATGTCACATAAGATCACATCTTTGTATGTGTCGATCTGCATTTCCACATTACACTGTTCTGTTACAATAACTTGATGACCCTTCTGAAGCCAAGATACTTTGTAAGGTGCAGGATGTGCTTTCCTTGTTAACCCGAGCTTTTCCACCATCTCTGTAGACACAAGATTGTCAGTACTCCCGCTATCAATTATAACCTTACAGCACTTACCCTTTGACTTGCATGTAGTCCTGAACAAGTTCTTCCTTTGCGCAGGTTCTCCAATTTCTTTTTCTGATCTTAACAAAGTTCTTCTAAGCAGCAATGCTTCACCTTCTTCCGGTGGTTCTTCTACAAGTCGAGGTGGTTCCGGCTCCGCCTCAGCCACATTTTCACCCCTCTGGCTTGCTGACTTGTTACGAGGACAGTCCTGCGACATATGTCCCCATTCGCCACAGGTATAACACCTAACATCTCTTCCTCGCCCTCTTCCTCTGGGCGCAAATCTCCCTCTACTAGATTCACCCATCTGTGGTGATCTGCTGCTTGAACTCCCTATGTCAACTTGATGTTGTGTTCCTCTAGATCGGCTAGCTCCTCTACTTCTCGCTGAGCTCTTTCCTCTGTTTCTTTGACTCTGTTTTCTTAATATTTTCTCCTCTACTTTCAAGCTTGCTTGATAGGCATCCTCAACATTTTTCAAACTTAACAGGCTAATCTCATCTTGGATCTCATACCTTAGCCCATTAACATATCTGGCTACTTTCTTCAAATCATCTTCTACATGCCCTGTTCTGATGCTTAACCTATAAAATTCTTCAGTATATTCTTTAAAAAACATTCCTTTTGGCTTCAGATTTTGTATCTGCTTAAAGAGATTCAAATGATAGTTTTTAGGCAAAAACTTGGCTTTCAGTTTACTTACCATTTTATCCCACTGCTTGATCTTAGCTTTCCCTTTTCTCGTTCTTGATGTCTGTACCTCGTCCCAACAGATGGCTGCATGGCCCTTCAGTCGAGTGACTGCAAACTTTACCTTCTTGTTCTCTTCAACCTCTTCATAATCGAAATACTGATCTATGGATCTGATCGAATCCATGAGCTCCTCGACATTCAGACTCCCTTCATACATAGGAATCTCCATTTTGGGTTTGCTTCCAGCCTTTGCCAGCATCTTGATGAGTTTGACATTGTCATTATCTTCTTCAACTTCCACATCTACATCAGATTCTTCTGAAGAACTCTCAGCTCCCTCGTCAGGCACTCTTCTTTGGGCTATCTCCATTGCCTCCATTCGTGCACGAAAAGTCTGCACTTCTTCCAACAGAATGGCATTTGGCTTTGGTCTTCCTCGACCAATTCCCCTTCTCGGTGGCATTTTTGTTGTAAACACTGTCTCTTCTGCTCTGATACCAAAATTGATGAAAAGGAGTCTTGGATATTACCCAAAATTCCCCTTTTACATAAAAAGTTTCAATCTTGGACTTATGGTTAAGAACCAAAAAGTCTAAACGGAAGCGCTCTTAGGCATTAAGCCCTTCAACCATGGACTTACAGCACTATCGGAGCCTTTTCCCCTATCGGAAGCCACCACCCATGAGCTTTAAAACCCGCAAGCACCACAGTTCATCTATCGGGAGCGATCCATGCCACCCATCATATGATCCACGGGAACTATATATATATAATCCCCCTTTTATAGCCGTGGCCACATACATATAAAAAATATGGGAAACAATACAAACCCCGTTTTTTTCAAAATGCCGGACTTCATATATATATATATATATATATATATATATATATATATATATATATATATATATATATATATATATATATATATATATATATATAGATATATATATATATATATATATATATATATATATATATATATATATATATATATATATATATATATATATATATATATATATATATATATATATATACCTTTACAATTTTCGGCGGGTCCAATATCAGCCGTCGCAACCATAACATTATACCGCGGACCCGATGACCCCCGATTAGGTTGCGGACCCGATCTACAATTCACCACAGTTGATATTTCTATCGCATCCGCCTCCGCCCAAAGGTAATTCGTCGGCAATTGTGGATCGCTCGTCGCGGGTTATATATATATGCATCCGCCAATACAGAACCGGACCTGACTTAGCATTTCAACCCGATATATATTATATCGCATCCACTCTCATCACTAAGGGTTTCGATACAATATCGCTCCGCTATCGCCCATATGCCGATGTGATGGTATTTCCGGACCCGATAAGTTCCAAAGCCGCACTTGATATTGTTTCAAGTCCGTTCAATGCTCCGCTAAGGGTTTGTTTGGCGTCGATTCTCTATGTTAATGGCTTCTCCACTCTCGGATTCTTGTTAACCCAGATTTGCCTTAAACACAAGATTTCTTACGATTATGAATAAAAGCACAGACAGATCGAATTGCATGAACTTTAAAAAGGTAATTTAAACACACAAGACCTCCACGGGCCGCATTAACAAAACGTTGCACAAAACACTATAATTGTTCATAATTAAAACACAAAGTCTCAGCCTTTGGCCAGATTACACCATAAAATGACCTCTATTACCCAAATACAGTCCACAACACACTTTGAGCTCTCGCTCCACTCCAAGCCTCACTCCTCTCTCTCGCTCATCACATTTTTTCTTCCTTTTCTAACTCAATAATTTCTCTAACAAATATCTAACAATAATATTATATTTCTAAGAGATCTAACAACAATCTTCTATCTCTTAGCTCTCATGCACACCTAAGCTAACAAATCTTATCCCTAATCTAAATAAAACAATGCCTTATTTATTACAATAACTAACAATTTGAAAAGTCATCCTTCTCGGTAATAGACAATGAATTTTACTGTGATTAGCCACAACATGTGGAAAATCCTCCACATTGCTGGCTAATGTCGATGCTCCTGCATCACTTTGGGACCCTGATTCATTGGAGAAGGCATTCAAGTTAGTAAGAAAAATGGAAAGCAAAATTATGGCAACTAGGAAGCCTACCACTCACAACTATAAAGATGGAAGTGTTGTTGCCCCTAGTCTTCCACGACCTACAAGGTTGAAATGAAAACAATTGGAAGAAAAATTTAAGAGAAAAAGGGCTTTGTTACAATTGTGATAGTAAATACACTAAAGGTCATAAGTGTGCTGAGAAAAAATTATTCTACATAGATTGTGAAGAGGAGGAAGAAAAGGAACAAGAAATGAAAAAGAAGAGGATATACTCCAAGAACAAACCCTAGATAAAGAAGAAATGAATATGACCATATCTTGTAATGCATTGGCTGGAATTACCACTCCTCAAACTATCAAGATAGAAGGACATATCAAGAAGAAAAAGGTAATAGTGTTGATTGATTCGGGAGTACCCATAATTTTATTCATTGTAAGATAGCCAAGGAATCGAATTGCTTCCTATATCCAACACCAGAGTGTCAAGTGATGGTTGCAAGTGGAGGAACCATAAATTTCTCTAGAAAGTGCCATAATATCAAGCTATCCATGGGAGAATATGTATTTAATAGCCCAATGTTTTCCATTCCTATGGGTGGTGTTGATATTGTACTAGGAGTCCAATGGCTACAATCCCTAGGTACAATAGCTTTTAATTTTCAAGATCTTTTCATGAAATTTTGTATGGAAGGAAAGGAAGTTGAATTAAGGCATATTGTAGGGAAACCGGGAAAGATAATCAGCTCTAACGGTATGGAAAAGCTTTTAAAGAAGGAACAATGAGGCGTAATTACACAATTATGTTCACTAGAGGTTCCCACATCGAAATCATCTATTTCTCCAGATCTCCAAAAAGTCTTGGACAATCATTCCGAGGTATTTGAGACTCCCAAATGCCTCCCACCTATTCGTGATCATGATCATGCTATTCATTTGATTCTAGTAAGTGTTCCTCCAACCACCAGGCTGTACAGATGTCCCTATGCCCAAAAGAGTGAAATTGAATGTATGGTTGCAGAAATGCTAGAGGCTGGTATAATTCAACCTAGTCAAAGTTCTTTCTGTGCGCCAGTAGTATTGGTGCATAAGAAGGATGGATCATGGCACATGTGTCCGTATTATAGGGAGCTCAACAAGCTCACTATTAAAGATAAATTTCCCATTCCTATCATTGATGAATTATTGGATGAATTGCATGGATCAATTTACTTCACCAAGTTGGATCTTCGTTCAGGATATCATCAAATTAGAATGAAGACTGAAGACATTCTGAAAACAGCATTTAGAACTCATGAGGGTCATTATGAATTTTTAGTCATGCCTTTTGGCCTTACCAATGCACCTTCTAAATTTCAAGGTTTGATGAATTCCATTTTCAAACCCTTTCTTAGAAAATTTGTGTTAGTATTTTTTGATGATATACTAATCTACAACAATTCTTGGAAGGATCATGTTCAACATGTTGACAGGGTGCTCAAACTATTGGAGGAGAACCAATTATATGCAAAAAGCTCCAAATGTTTCTTTGGAGTACAAGAGGTGGAATATCTGGGTCATATTGTATCTCATGAAGGTGTTAAGGTAGACCCTAGAAAAATTAATGCCATTAAGGAATGGAAAATCCCCACATCCATAAAGCATCTGCGAGGATTTCTCAGGTTGACAGGGTATTATCACAATTTTGTTAAGAATTATGGGAGAATAGTAGCGCCTCTAACAACATTATTGAAGAAAGAGGCATTTTCATGGACTCCAGAAGCAACAAAGGCCTTTGAACATATTAAAGAGGCAATGTGCCAAGCACCAGCCTTAGCTATGCCGGACTTCACAAAATCCTTTATTGTGGAATGTGATGCTTCAGGAAATGGAATTGGTGTTGTTTTAATGCAAGATGAAAGACCCATTGCTTTCGAAAGTCGTCCAATCAAAGGAAAGTATTTACACAAAGTTATTTATGAGAAGGAAATGTTGGAAATACTACATGCACTTAAGAAATGGCAACCCTACGTAATGGGAAGACACTTCAAGGTAAAAATGGATCATAATAGTCTTAAATACTTTTGAGAACAAAGATTATCCTCTGAAAAGCAACAAAAATGGGTCACAAAGATGTTGGGTTATGACTTTGAAATCATCTACAAAAAAGCGAAGAAAAATGTTGTGGCAAATGCACTCTCAATAAAGGATGAGGATGTGGAAGCATTGTTGTGCGCCATTTCTATAATCCAACCAGATTGGATAAATGAAGCAAGGGATGAATGGAAGAATGATGAAGAAGTGTGGGCACTCATTCAAAAGCTACAACATTATCCCAGCACCTCTGATACATTTAGCTAGAAAAATGATTTGTTATGGTAGACAAATCGCTTATACTTATGTAAGAATTCCCAGCTCAACCAAATATTCTTATGGAATTGCACACTTCTCCCCTAGGAGGGCACTCGGGATTTTTAAAAACTTACCACAGGGTTAAGAAGGAATTTTTTTTGGATGGCCTTAAATCAGATATTCAAAATCTTGTGGCGGAATGTTTGGTTTGCCAACAAAATAAAGTTGAAACAATTAAGACCCCAAGTCTATTACAACCTTTATCCATTCCAAGCCAACGTTGAGAGAAGGTTTAATGGATTTTATCACAGGTTTACCCAAGTCCAAATGAAAGAGTGTCATCATGGTGGTAGTTGACAGAATTACCAAGTAAGCATACTTTTGTGCATTATCTCATCCATTTAAATCCAATACATTTTCTACTGCATTTATGGAAACAATTCAAAAGCTACATGGAAACCCAAACATTATTGTAAGCGACAGAGATCCCATTTTCACTATAAATTTTTGGACAAAATTATTTTCTTGTCTCAGTACTCAATTATCTCATATCTCATCTTATCATCCTCAATCTGATGGGCAAACTGAGATAGTAAAAAAATGTTTGGAAGGATATCTTCGTTGCTTTGTCTTTGATAAGCAGACACAATGGGTCAAATGGTTGCTTCTGGTTGAATGGTGGTATAACACTTCCTTCCATACTACATCAAAAATGACCCCATTTATGGCACTTTATGGATATCATCCACCATCCATCACATCATATTTAAGAGAAAATTCTAAGGTTCAAGCAGTGGAACATCACATCAAGCATCAACAACAAGTTCTCCAACTCTTAAAGGATAACCTCACGTTGGTGCAGAATAGAATGAAACAACAGGCAGATCAACATCGCAGCGAAAGAAGTTTTGATGCAGGTGACTGGGTATTCCTACGGCTGCCCAAATAAACAAATGTCCCTCAAGCAAGCTAAGAAGGTGTTGTGGGCAGCAACAACCCCCCTTTGTATTTAGTATTAGTAATAGAACTAAATAAATGGGGACCCTTCTAAAAAATAAAAAATAGCACTTATATTTCCCTTTGAATAAAACATACTATCATAAACTTAGGAAAACACCCGCAAATCGTTCCAAATAAAATTTTTCTCTTAATAATAAAACATCGCATCGCAAAGGATAATGCAAGAAATCATATAAGCAAACTTCCAAAATTGCAAAGACGCGATGCGAGATCGTGTGCTTTAAAGACTCATCGCACATCGTGGATTTCATACGCGACAAGTATCACCGAAGGTAAAATATCCCGATCCGGCAATATGCGATAAGGTATCTCACAAATTGCATCTCGTAGACGCATAAGGTAGTAAATGATTGTTAACGAAACAGATTAGCGATATTGCGATCTGCGATATTGTGAAGCAAATCGCAAAATCGCTTTATCGCAGATCTGCAGGGCTCATCGTTCAATAAAGTTTTTCTTGAAATCCGATACCAAGTTATGGGCATTAATGTCAATTAAATGGTTAGCTGATGGTCATTTATGAGATAAGATATAGATCTGATCGAAAGGTTATTTCATGTAGGGTGATATATTTGATATGATTTCGAAGTTAAGAGCTTTCTTGTCACCTTATCTCTTACCATTATTCTTTCCTTACTTGTAAATTTGCAAGAGCGACAAGCAGAATAATATATGCAGTAGTTTGCAGAGCGTAATGGGAAAGAAGAGAAAAGCTCCGGTTTCTGAGGACAAAGAGATGACGCCCTTATATACACACACCACCTATAACAGAGATGTCGGCATAACTACTTGGGAAGGCATGTACAATCTGCTCAAGGAAGAAATTTCCATAGTTATGGAGGTTAAAGCAACAGTAGACTCACGCGGGTTGTCTAAGGCATCAATCACAGAAATTGCATGTTCATTCTTGCACCGAATAGCGACAAGACCTAAGATTCTTCCATACACAGAAATGGTTAAGTGGGTACTGGACAGTGCTAATATATCAGATAGAAAAATCAAGACTTGAACCCAAGACCTCACTGGGTCATTCACTCCGCAAGATTTAAGGCTTATGTATCATCTACCGGAGCCGCAGGTAACCTACAACAAGCAGTTCGTGGAGAAGTTCGCTAAAGAAAATGAAGATTTGGTGGAGTGCACCAAGCACTGGTCGGTAAGGGAATATCCATTGAAAAAGGACAAACACAGTATGTACAGTACTAGTTCCCTCTCCTCCCCATATTTTTTTGTTCCTGCTATGCTATGTAGGCTATTTGGAAGGCCTAACATCAACACATTCTCATCTGAGTGGCTACCCCTATTACATGCAGCCATTAATGCCACTATTATGGATTGGGCTCAGATATTGTCTGATAATTTAGCAACAACTATGTGGAACTATCGGTCCAAAAGAACCACCTCCCAGAGGATTTATCCTCCTTTCTTTTTAGCTACATATGTTATGGATACAATCTGTTATGTTTCCAAATTTCCTTTAATGGGTTGGAAGTAGACTACACAGAATCCCTTGCCCATTCACATTTATCATAAGGAATTGTGCGATTCCAAGTTTATCTCGTATTTTTACAAAATTTGTCATGGAGTCACGTTACCTCTGCACAGAATATTATATAATAGGGATGCCCCAAGATTTTCCCTCGAAGCGGAAGTTGACATTCTCCCTATCGCAAGATGGTTTTGGGAAGATTTTTTCACCTATGTTAGAGTATTTGGAAGCATTGCTTCCCCTCATGTCCTACCCTTATATGTCCTTGATAAGTTATTGGCTCGAGAGATTGCCTACCAGACCTGTAGGGTGGGAGGTATGAGCAAAGAGCTTAAAGACAAGAAGAAGGCAATTTGGCCACAATTTCCTATGGCATATGGGGCCTTTTCATTGTTTTATTTAGGTCATGCATTCAAAGAAGTAAAAAATATGTTGAGTCTACGACTATTCAAGTTTCCAGGGAGACAATTCGACCCCTATGATGTCATTTAAAATTTCACTACTTCTGTCAAGATAAAAGTATTTTCCAAAGAAGATGATCTTTTTTATAATACCTTTCAACAGAAAAGCACAGTGAAAGAAGTTTTGCACATGGCTCAAATTCAATTTCCCCCAGCATAATTCCAAGAATTCAAATTGTACAGAGAAAGAAGACTAGCTAACATCCCCTTGGATAAGTTACGCTTGGAACCAACACGGGAGCCTAATCCCAGTATCAGTTTAAGTGGAAGCTCAGGCACAGACAAGTCCATATCTAAGTCTGGGAAAGAATCACCAGAACGCTCTAAAAGGTCCGAGAGTGACCATAATAAAAGTGAAGGGTTAGTAAGAGATATTGCCCAATCTAAAGAGCGCCCAGAGCAACAAGTCTTGACTACACCACAGGTAAAGGTTCCCCCTCCCATCATCCAGCCACCAAAGCCAGTGAGAACTGAGCTGGATAAAGAGTGGGAAACATTCAATGAATTGATTAATACTGAGGAGCAGAACACAAAGACACCTGAAAATACAGTGTAGACAGTGACTGATATGGTCATTGGAATAGTCAGCAATGCTCCAGAAATGGATCATATTCCCATTACCCCATCTTCTAAAATCATGCTCAAGATAGAGGAGATTCCTCCTCTAGATGTATTTTATAGTCCGCAGCATAAGGCAATGGTAAGAAGGCAAAGAAATAAAAGGAAACTAGATAGTGTGCTCTCACCTAAGGCAGAGCAGCTAAACATCCTTTGGCGAGACCCTACCACTGACCCTACTAAAAATCTCACTAAGTTATCTCAGATCGCAGGAGCCTATGCTTCTGCTACCATTGACAAAGCATTTGAGGTATAACAATTACTGAAGGATAGAGAGGAACAAATACAAGTTTTGCAGCAACAGCTACAACAAGCCAGTGCCAACCGCGAAGTAGAGGAAAAGTTAGAAAAATTACAGCAAGATTTTCAACAGATGCAGCTGGGATACCAAAACAATTTGGCCGAAAAAGAAAATCAGTTGCAGGTTATGCTAGAGATGCATAGAGATGATCCCAAGCTTACAAAGTTTGTCTCAGAAGCCCTTGCCTTAAACGACCAACTCTTGCAATAGCAAGAGGCATTATGCCAAAGAATATCGCAATGGAGTTCCCATTGCGAGATGAGCGATAAAATTACCAATCAATTCGTGGACTTGCGACATGATTATGATTTAATTGACAAAAGAATTTCTGATTATTTGACTTGGCAGGAATCAGAAGAAGGAAAGAAAGCAGGCACACTCAGAATCAATGAAGCCCACAAAGAAATGCTTTTCCATAAGTGGGACACGCAGATTAGGAAGGCAGGACAGGCAACAGAAGAAGCGGTTACAACAGCAAACAACGTCATTGACTATGTCAATGAAAATTTGCACAGAGAAAACCTCATATCAGAGACCGCTACGGGATTTCTCCCAAAGGCAAAGAAACTGCAGATAAGCTGGAGACAATAGGCTGAGGAAAGGGCAGAGTCCATCAAGAAGTTAACCAAGTTGAATTGGGATTCTTACTGGCAGTACTTGGTTAAACCGCATAGTCAATGCATGACTCTCAAATGCCTTACGAACTCTGTCGAGAAGATAGCGCCAACACTTGTCGATTCTGTTTTCACAGGGCAACTAAAATCGGAGGTCGGCCAACCAACACTCCTCAAGCCATTGCTGAATGCTTGTGATCTTAGAGAACAGATACATATATAGTTAATTCTAGATTTGGTTTTAGTTTTATTTTTTATTTATTTTTGCCTTAGATGAGGACGGTCATTTAAACCTCCTCCTATTTTTTTGTAATAAACTATTTTTAGCATTTAGTTAGTAGTATTTTAACCCCTCTCATGCATTTAGAGAAGGGTCCTAAAATTTGTCAAAAGCGTTTCCTCAGAACATGCACTTCTGCACCCTCGGAGGAGGTTTTGATGAATGAATGGAACGAGATTTATTGATATCTGTTGTTTAATGTCTGCTACTGAAATGCACTTTTGTAATCTTAGTAGATGTTGAATCAGGAAGAGATAAATCTATATTGCTGAAGCTCATGAGTAGGACTTATTATCAATGGTACTTTTATCTCTTAATGATTTCTGCTTATGTGTCGAAGTGATATTTATGTTCAGTTATTTATATATGAAGGCTTGAATGTTTGAGTTATAATTTGGCACTTTTGTACGGTGATGACTATTCTGTTTATGCTTACTGTATGAATGACTTATTATGCGATATGTTTCTCACAATTGTTTCAGCTAATTTCTTATAGGAAACAATTCATTTTTATCGAATTCTTTTCTCATAGCGATTGAATGATCTTTATTACCAATTGCTGTTAGAAATTATTTTAGATCGCATAAGTGAAAAGTTGAATCCCGTGTTAGTTTTAGAATTAGATATTTTTGTTCATTAGAATACAATTGCATGTTTTAAATTAGACTTAAATTAAAAGCATTTAGATAAAAATCGGACTTGAATTAGAAGAAGGAGTTGCAGCTCACAGGTGAGTACAGCACCTGGAGACTGCACTGAAACAAAGAAGAGGCTCTCTCTCCGTTCACTCTCTATCACACCAAATGAATATTACAATATTAAATACATCACTAGAAATCAGGTAGTTGTAAACAAACTCCTAAACTCTAGGAACAAATCCTAAACTAAGGAGATATGTTACAACTATGTAACCATTTCTCTATTAATACAAAATAATATTGATTATTTTTAACTCCCCCCCTTAATGGAGAAGGGGTTATCCTGAACTCCTAGCATCCCTCTAAATAATTCAAACTTCACACGCCCTAGAGGCTTAGTAAAAATATCAGCTAAGTTATCACAAGTTTTACAATACTCCACACATATTTCTTTTGACTGTATCTTTTCTCGAACAAAATGAAACTGGGTGTCAATATGCTTGGTATTTTTATGAAAAACTGGATTGTATGCAAGCTTGATGGTACTCTGGTTGTCAGTTTTGATACTAGTTGATTCTTTCTGTCCTTCTCCTGCATCGTTGAGAAGTCTTCTCAACCAGATAGCTTCACATGTGGCTGCACACAATGCTTGGTACTCAGCTTCATGTGAAGATAGAGCTACAGTACTTTGCTTTTTACTGCTCCATGCTATACCCCGGATCCAATACTAAATGCGTAACCTGTGATAGATCTTTGATCATCTAGGTTACCTGCCCAATCAGAATCTGAATAACCTGCAAGAATAGCATCAGAAATGTCAGTGTACAAAATGCCATAATTACAAGTACCACTGAGATACCTCAACACACATTTTGCTGCAATCCAGTGACTATCGAGTGGTTTTGACATGAACTGGCTCAACACACTAACAGAATATGCCAGATCTGGTCTAGTTGTCATCAAAAATATCAAACTGCCAACTAGTTGTCTGTACATAGTGGCATCCACCTATTTAGTGCCATCGTCATTGCTTAACTTTAAATTCTGCTGTAATGGTGTTGTTGTTGATTTGCACTGCTCCATTCTGAACCTTTCCAGCAAACTTCTGGCATACTTCCCTTGAGTGAGAAAAGTTTGTCCAGAATCTTTCCATACCTCCAATCCCAAGCAATAATGAAGATCTCCAAGGTCTTTCATCTCAAACACTTGTGACATTTGCTGCTTGATTTCTTTGATCAGATTGTTAGCATTTCCTGTTATGATCATATCGTCTACATACAAAGAAATCAAAATAATTTGCCTCTCTTTATTAAACTTGGTATACAGATTTGGATCGTTCAAGCTCCTTTGAAAGCCATGCTGTATAAAAAATGAGTCAATTTTATCATACCACAACCTGGGTGCCTGTTTTAAACCATAAAGTGCCTTATTCAATTTACACGCTAAATGTTTCTGCCCCTTTTTCACAAAACCTTGAGGCTGTATTAAATAAATTTCTTCCTTTAAGTCACCATTCAAAAATGCAGACTTAACATCTAGCTGGTGTAGCTGCCATTTATGTTTTGTTGCTAAAGAAATTAGCATTCTAATTGTGTTTAATTTGGCTACAGGAGCAAAGGTGTCATCCAAATCTATTCCTTCTTGCTGTGAGTAACCCTTTGCTACCAGTCTAGCTTTAAATTTCTCTATACTCCCATCTGAATTTATTTTTGGTTTATATAGCCATTTACATCCTATGGGGGTTTTACCTTCAGGCAACTCAACTAAATCCCAAGTATGGTTTCTATATATTGATTCAATTTCCTCATGCATTGCAGCCCTCCATGCATCTGATTTACTTGCTTCCTCATAATTTGCAGGTTCTACAATGTTTAAAATTTTAGACATTAAAGCATAGTCTCTCAATTTAGCAGGTAGTCAAGTCTTCCTACCTGATCTCCTAGGTAGGGGACTTACCTCAACTCTGTCTATTTCAGCGCTTTCCGGGCTTGCATCATCAATGATCACATTATCTGTTACTTCTTCTTCTTGTTTCTGCTCCTGCTCTTCATCTTCCTCACTGTTTACTTCTATTAGCAATGGAATGTGGCAATCACTGTTAGAATCCTCCTTTCCTTCTTCAACCTGTTCATGAAAAATAACATCTCTGCTTGCAAAAACCTTGTGAGTCATAGGATTATATAACTTATATGCCTTATACTCAGTGCCATATCCAACAAATATACATTTCAGGGCTTTGGGGTCTAACTTCTTCCTATCTGCCTTAGGTATATGAGCATAAGCTTTTGACCCAAATATTCTTAAATGACTAACTGTTGGCTTGAGTCCAAACAATGCTTCAAAAGGGGTTTTGAAGCCTAGACATTTGGTAGGACTCCTATTCTTTAAATATACAGCAGTGTTAATAGCTTCTGCCCAAAGACCATTTGATAGACCCTTACCTTGAAGCATACTTCTCGCGCACTCCACAAGAGTTTTGTTCTTCCGTTCTGCTATTCCATTCTGCTGTGGAGTGTGTGGCACTGTAAATTGCTGCACAATCCCATGATGCTTGCAGAAATTCATGAACTCTGCCAACCTGTATTCTCCCCCTTGATCCGAGCGGAGAATCTTTATCCTTTTTCCTGTTTGGTTCTCTATCATAGATTTAAACTCTTTAAAGTACTGAAAGGCTTGACTCTTTTTACTTAGAAAGTACACCCATGAAAACCTAGTGCAATCATCTGTAAATAACAGAAAGTAATATGCTCCTCCTAAAGACCTAGTTTGCATAAGTCCACAAATATATGTATGCACCAGTTCTAAGATGTCTCTTTCCTTTCTGTTAACATTCAAAGGGAAATCTTCTCTATGCATTTTCCCTAATGCACATCCATCACATTCCAGCTTAACATTATGAAAAATAGGGAGTCCATCGACCATACCTTTCTTCTGAAGTAGGATGAGGTCTTGCAAATTGAGATGGCCGAATCTCTGATGCCAGAGATTTTCAACTGTTGATCCAGCTGCAACCATTGCTTGCCATGGCATACTCTTTGCATCTAATCTGTACAGGCTCCCCACACGCACTCATGTTGCAACTGTTTCCATATGGCTATCCTTAATGACACAATTATTCTTAAAGAATTGAACTTGCATGTCCTGGTCAGTAATCATTGAGACAAAGACCAAATTTTTCTTAATTCCTGGAACATATAATACATTTTTAAGATGTCTAATGTCACCACTAGGTAGCTTCACTGGAATGTCTCCATATCCTTTGATCTCATATCCACTATCATCTCCTAGATAAATTTTCGATCCACATGCAGTTTCTTCAAGAAATTCAAAACAGTCCCTCTTACCAGTCATATGTGAGGATGCGCCAGATTCGACATACCATATGTCGTCCTCATCTCCTTTTGAAGCTGAAAGAGCACAATCGACTGTAAATAATCGAAGTTCGTGGTTGTGGTCCTCCTCTTCCCCAGCAAAACAACCCTGATGTTTTCTCTGTTTACTTCTTCGTTCATCTGCCTACCTCTTGTAGCATTCTTTAATCTGATGACCAGGTTTTCCACAGTAAAAACATTTCTTAACATAATTATCAGTCATACCTTTAAATGATCTCTTTTGAAATGTGTTGGCTACTTTCTGCTACTGCTGTTGCGGTTGCTGGTGTTGGTGTTGGTGTTGGTGCTGCTTCCCTCTGTACTGTCTTCTCTTTGCCATCAGAGCAAGGTCATTGCTCTGAGTTTTTAAATTCTGTCGTCGCTCCTCCTCCTGGAGCAGAATCGCTGTCAGCTCATCAAATGAGGGGGCTTTCTCTCTTGCTGACAGCCCTGTGATGAACGTCTGGTATTCATCAGTCATTCTGTTCAATGTGAGTGTGACCAGATCTGAGTCGGATACCTTCTCTCCGATAGCTCCCAATTTGTCACTCAGGTCCTTAACTCTGGCCATGAATCCAGCAACGGACTCATTCTCCTCCATCTTCAATGCAAACAACTTGCCTTTCAGTGACAGAACACGATTTGTATTATATGTCTCGTACAAGTTCTTGATCGTTGTCCATATATCAGCAGCCGACTTGCAATCTCTGATATGTGGGATAATATTGTCCTTAACGGACATCTTCAGTATAACTTTTGCTTTCGTTTCTCTTTTATCCCAGTCTTGTTCTTGGGTCGCTGTTCCAGATCTTCGCTCATCTCCCATGACAATCGACCATGCATTCACACTTTCCAGCAAAGTTTGCATTTTGAACTTCCAGTTGGAGAAATTCGTTCCATCGAGTTTTCCAGACTCGTGGAGATATGTTTCTATACTGTTATTCATTTCTATCCAACTGAACACTTCAATCGGCCACCACCGGGCAAGTCCGATCTACTGCCACCGAACAGATCAGGAACTTCAATGTGCCACCACCGGGCAAGTCCGATCTGCTGCCACCGAACAGATCAGGAACTTCACTGTGCCACCACCAGGCAAATCCGATCTGTTGCCACCGAACAGATCATAGAGCTCTAATTCGCCACCACCGGGCAATTCCGATCTGCTACCACCGAGCGGATCAAGGAACCCCAATTCGCCACCACCGGGCAAATCAAATTTGCTGCCACCGAGCAGAAATCTCCACGTGCCACCACCGGGCAAGTCAAATCTGCTGCCACCGAGCAGAAATCTCCACGTGCCACCACCGGGCAAGACCGATCTGCAAAAAAATTGCAGATTTCTCAAAGAGAAAGAGGTTGGCGCTTCTTTTTTATCAAAGGCGCTACTCAACAGCCAAGAATCCGCGCCAAGAAAAAATCCATGCGTGTCACATTTTCTGGCGCGATTATCAGCTAAAAATCCGCTCCAATGAGGTTTTCTGGTGCGTTGGCACAATTAGCCCCGTCGAAACCGCACCAATGGTGTGACTATTTCTTAAAAACCCACGCCCGCTCGTGCTTCTGCTCTTTAATGGCGCGACTGTGCGGGAAAAATCCGCGCCAATTCCTGCTTCTGCTAAAAAATTGGGCGCCAACCCTTTCTTCGGCTTAGAGATGATCAGTCATCTGAGACCCCACGCTCCAGGTGTTACTGTAGTCCACCTGATCTTACAAATACTCCTACTTGCTCTACTACCACTACAGCTATGTAATCAATGATGCATCCCTAAAAAAAAAGAAATTAAGGCTGTCTCTAACCTATGCTCTTATACCAAGATAAAAATCAGACTTGAACTAAAAGAAGGAGTTGCAGCTCACAGGTTAGTACAGCACCTGGAGACTGCACTGAAACAAAGAAGAGACTCTCTCTCTGTTCACTCTCTATCACATCAAATGAATATTACAATATTAAATACATCACTAGAAATCAGGTAGTTGTAAACAGACTCCTAAACTCTAGGAACAAATCCTAAACTAAGGAGATATGTTACAACTATGTAACCATTTCTCCATTAATACAAAATAATATTGATTATTTTTAACTCATTTTACTTAGAAATCATTAAAAAAGGAAATATCAATTCTTATCAACACACATAAATTTGGAAACTGGTCCCATTATCCCTAGTCGGACCCACCATCCCAAACGGAAAAGGAGCTGCTTTCAAGGTCCGGACCAGGTGGGTATCCCCCTTGTTGTAGACCCGATTTTCGGGGCTTCAACATATTTGGCGCTAGAAGGAGGGCCCCAAACTGTGAATGGCTAGTAAATCCAAATCTAAATACCATTCTTAGAGTAAATCGCCCTCAACATCTCCCCCAACTTCTCCATCACATTCCGAATCTTTTAATCCTAAGCGAGAAGTTGAGAAAACAATAACCACTGCCACAAACCCAAACATTTCAGAGAAATCTACTATTGAACCTCCTGAAGTCGAGTCTCTAATTCATAAACTTAAAGGATTTTCCATATCACCGCAAAAGTCTGAAATATCTCAAGGTAGTGTGACTTCACAATACAATCCTTATCATCCTCTTACCAAATTGCAGAGTGAAAAGTTTGGTATCGAACAAACTGAATTACCTCTACCTAAAAGGAAAAGAGCAAGGAAGTCACCTAAAGGGTCTGATAGTGAGACTCTTTCATCATCATCATCCATTTCAACTTCTCCACTGGGAAGTCAACCATCTACCCCTCCACTTCAAATTGTTGTCCATCAGGGTACTAGAACTTCAACATCCGGTTCTCAACCATCTGGAACTGTAATATCCGCTCCTTCTCAACCACAAGTAACTTCATCTGTGCTTTCCTCTGTTAGTAGTTCAGTGATGGCCCAAACCCCATGGAATAACCTAGGGGCAGTCTTAATGCCTGCGCCTTTAAGTCAAATACCGGCCCATCCTGAAAAATGGCTGCCCAAGTTTAATCCTGAAGTAGGCATGCTAGCAAAAGAAAACATAAACAACTTTATGTTATCAATAAATTTAAATGGTGTTACTAATGAATATGTTGTTGTCCGACTCTTTCCTTACAATTTACAAGGAGCAGTCGAATCCTGGTATTTTTCATTACCATCAGAACCATTACTAGTTGGGACATTTTCCAAGAGCAATTCTTGACTAAGTTCGGTGATGATAGATCTACAGCAACACTGATTAATGATCTATCAAATCTTAACACTGAATCAAGAGAGCCTATCAAAGATTTTAACTCACATTTCAACAAGCTTTTGAATAAAATTCTGACTGCCTCCAAGCCTAGCGAAGAAGTTCGCAATGAATGGTACATATTTGCTTTACCATCGAACATAGTGATCTTCGTTGACAGGGCTGCCAAGACAACATTGCCTGAAAACATGAAGGAAGCAATAGTGGTAGAAAAACGTATCTTAGCTTTAGAAAAGAAAAAATGTTGTCAATGAAAGAAAATCTAAGAAGGTTACTTTTAGAGATGATCCTAAGAAAAAGCAATCAAAAGACCCATTTGATTTAGAAGGATTGTAGAAAGTCCTAAAAACCATGTCTAACGAAATGGTTGACATTAAGAGACAAGTAGCAGAGACTTCTTCTAAGAAACCCTATAAGCCTTATAGAAAAGGCCCTTCAACTGATTCAAATCCTCCCAATGCTATAACAAATGCAAAATCTAAAGGAGAAGAAGAGGAGGTTTCTAACGAAGAACCTACTGATGAAGATGAATTTTTAGAATTACAGGGAATGTGGGACTTCATCCTTCCAGACGAAGAGGATCAAGAAGCATCACCAGTCAGTACCAAGAGTAGAAATCAACTCGATCCTCCACAACCTAGTCCAAAACAGAAGAGCGCAAGCTCGACATCTAAAGATAAAGTCGCAGGTAAGAAATCATCACCAAAAGCAACTCAAACAAGCCCAGTCCAATCTGATTCACCAACTCTGTATAAAACACTGATTGTTTCTGATGAGATGGAGTATAATATTGTTGAAGATATGAAGAAGACTAGGGCTAACAATACTTTTCATGAATTGAGAAAATTGAAACATCAATAGAAACTACTTTTGAAAGAGTTACATGCGATACATGTTGCACCTCTGCATGCCACTGTAATCTCACAAGCTTCTCATGAGATGCGAAGACCTCCAACTAATATGGCAAATAAAGTTGATCCAAATGATATTGCTTTAATTGGAGGTAGGTCAAAATCCCATACTCCTCCATTCCTTCTGACTTATGAAATTTTTAATAAAAACTTGCATAATTGTTTGGTAGATTCAGGAGCTTCATCTAATATTTTGCCTAAAAAAATATGTGCAAACTTAAATGTCCAACCTCAAAAATATACAGTACGCATAATTCATCTGGACCAATCACAGGTTGAAGTAATCGGTGAACTAAATCAAGTTATCATAAGGTTGTCATCTAATCCAAAGGTATGTCAAGTCATTGATATTCTAGTTGTAGACATTCCCAAATTTTATGGCTTAATTCTTAGTAGGGATTGGTCTGAAAAGCTTCATGGATACTTTGCAACCGACTGGTCACATATGTGGCTCCCTTACAATGGTAAACCAAATCGGATAAAGGTTGAGCGAGAAAGACACCAAAAATACATAGTAACAGAATTGGAAGGAGAAAATGAACCCGTAGCATATAGCAACAATATAATTGGCAACTATTTTGTTGACTCTTTCTTAGGAAATTTTAATGCTCATACTTCGCCTTACTTAGAACATTCTGTTCTATCTCAAGTAGAAAACTTTTCTCAAACAGATAGTTCTAAATGCATTAATTATATAGATAGTATAGTAAATAAATCTTTATTTTGGAAATTATTTTTTGATGGTTCTAAGTCTAATGATGGAGCAGGAGCAGGATGTGTATTAGTTAGTCTAGAGGGAAAACAAAACTATGCTAACATGTAGACTCAAGTTTGATTGCACAAACAACACTGCAGAATATGAAGCTTTAGTCCAAGGACTGTACAAGGCAGTTGGAATAGATATCAAGTATCTACAAGTCTTCAGAGATTCTGAAATTGTCATTAAACAAGTACGAAATACTATACATTGTCTATCAGGTCATTTAAAGCATTACCAATATTTAGTGCAAGATCTGACTGAACATTTTGTAGCATTTAATATTTCACCTATTCCCAGACTCCAAAATTCTAGTGCTGACCACCTGGCTAATGTAGCTTCCAAGCTCATTCCCCCATAAGACTATAGCCCAAACAGATTCTCAATCGAATTGATCTTTAGGCCCTCCATCCCTGATAATGTTACCAACTGGAGAATTTTAACGACGATCCTAATATTGTAAGTTTCCTAACATCAGAAGGATCTTACACTAATCAGATAATTGATGAGGACCAACATGACAAGCAGTTACAACAAGAGAGCACCAATAATGCTATACCAAAATTCGTAGTCAAGTTGGAAGACCTACATGATTTGAAAGATCGATTTAAAAGGTCTACCAATTCAAAACTCTAGAGTTCAACTCTAAACTATGAATTAGTAAATCTAGGAACAGATACCAAGCCACAGAATATCAACCTAGGTCTTGGCCTAGCCCCTAAAGAAAAATTAGCCTTTGTTCGTCTCCTTAAACAATACAAAAGTGTCTTTGCTTGGAACTACGATGACCTTAAGATTTATGACACTTTAATCATTCAGAATACTATCCCAATGATAGCTGATGAAAAACCTGTCCAACAAAAGCTGAGGGAAGATCCATCCTAATATGGAAAGTGAGATTAAGTCCGAGCTCAATAAAGTATTGAAAGCCAAAATTATTTTTCCCGTTGGTTCCCCTCAGAAAGAAAAATGGAGATATTAGAATTTGTATTGACTTTCAATATCTTAACAAAGCCTGCCAAAAGGATAATTTCCCCCTGCCTCCTATGGAACAAATATTGCAAGCAGTTGCAAGATCAGAATTAATGTCCCTTTTAGATGGTTTCTCTGGCTACAACCAGGTTCTAGTCCACCTAATGATCAGCTAAAAACCACATTCAGAACCAAATGGGGCACTTATGCATATCAAAAGATACCTTTTGGTCTAATTAACGTTGGTGCTACATTTCAAAGGGCCATGGACATTGCATTTAAGGGATTAGTAAACAAATCAGTGGTGATTTACTTGGATGATATAACAATATACTCTAAAAAACGTGGTAATCACCTCAGAGACTTAAAGCAGATCTTCCAACGTTGCCAAAGGTATGGGATTTCACTTAATTCAAAAAAGTCCTTTTTTGCATTAAGTGAAGGAAAACTTCTTGGATTTATAGTGTCAAAATCTGGAATCCATATTGATCCAGATAGAATTAAGGAGATTTCCAAAATATCCTTGCCTCATAATAAGAAAGCCATGTAATCCTTCATTGGCCAGATTAATTTTGTTAAAAGATTTCTTCCAGACTTCTCAAGGATTGTTTCACCATTACAAGCAATGATCAAGAAGAATTCACTCTTCAAATGGGGCCAAGAGGAATATGAAGCATTCAATCTGATTAAGCAAGCGATTGTTAATGCCCCATCCTTAGCGACTCCAAATTTTTCTGACCCTTTCATTTTGTATATATTTGCTTATGATAAATCATATGTTGCGATACTCATTCAAGCCAATCAAGACAAGGCGGAAGCCCCAATTGCATTCTTTAGTTCAAATATGCAAGGGGCTAAATTAAATTATTATGACGTTGAGAAACAAGCTTATGCTATTTTCAAAACGATCAAGCATTTTAGACCCTTTCTTCTTAAAACCCATACAAAGATCATAGTACTGTTTCTAGCGGTAAGAAATCTCTTAGTACAAAAAGACGTGGGTGAAAAGAGAGCAAATTGGGTCACTACCTTACAAGAATATGACATTGAGATTAGGCCAGCAAATATTGTAAAGGGTCAACGCTTTTGCAAGATGTTGGCTGGAGCATCGTTTATTTCTGAAATATCATCTTCAAATCAAGAGGTACAAATGTATGAGGTAAGCCTAAACGATATTGAATCAGAATATGTTGATATCATATTTTGTATAAAGAACGGATATGCTCCTTCAAATGTAAACTATACAAAGAAAAGAGCTTTAAGATTGAAGGTTAAGAAGTATCAACTCGTAAACGATGTACTTTTTAGGATGAATTATGATTATGTTCTCCTTCGATGTCTTGAGAAATCTGAAGCTGAAAAGGTGTTGTAGGAACTCCATGATGGACGAGCAAGTGGACATTATGCGGGAGATGCTACAGCACATAAAATTTTGCGTGCAGGATACTATTGGCCTACACTATTTAAAGATGCACATAGCTATGTAAGGAAATGTCAAGTTTGTCAAACTACTGCAGGAAGACAGAAGGAAACCATCATTGCCTTTGCAACCAGTCAATATCGATCAACCTTTTGATCAATGGGGATTGGATATAATAGGTGAGATCGTTCCTCACTCTTCTAAATAGCATAGGTACATCCTTACAGTTACAGATTATTTTACTAAATGGGTAGAAGCAGTTCCTCTCAAGATAGCTAATGTTGAGCACATCATTGATTTCATAGAACAATTCATAATCACCAGGTCTGGTTTACCCTCTACTTTAATGTTTGATAATGCATCATATTTTTGTGGCAATGCTATGACTGAATTTGAACTTAAAAGAGGTTTTAAGCTTAAATATTATGCCAATTATTACCCACAAGGGAATGAGTTGGCCGAATCAAAAAATAAAAACTTAATCATAATAATTAAGCAAACCATTGATCAGAATCATAAAAATTGGCACAAATCTTTGATGTATGCTCTGTGGGCAGACCGAATAACTCAACAAGCTTCCATTGGCACTTCTCCCTTTAATTTAGTTTATGGGAAAGAAGTGGTTATCCCAACTCATCTAGCAATTCCTTCTTTGGCCTTAGTTCAATTTATTGATGAAACACCAACCTCATCTTTACAACTAAGACAATTGCAGATCCTTAAGCTAGAAGAGCAACGAGAACAGGATAAAATCACACACGCACATCATGAAGCATTAGTGAAGGCTTCCTTCAATCCAAACATGGTATCCAGGAAGGATTTTCAAATTGGAGATTTAGTTTTGAAATGGGATAAGGCTCATGAAGAAAAAGGCAAACATTTTAAATTCCAACAAATGTGGCTTGGACCATTCCAAATTGTTGAAATAATAGGTCCATCCACCTTGCAAGATTTAGCAGGGAAAACAGAATCTTTACCTATTAATGGGAAAATCCTTAAAAAATACTTTCCATAGGAGATGACCTTTTCTATTTTTTGTAAATTATTGTTTATAGCTTTATTTTGATAATAAAACAAGTTGTAAATGGTTACCTGTGGAATTCACGAAAAATATTAGTGTTTCTTTTAGATTTTTTTTTTCGCTTGTATAAATAGAACTAATTTGGAAAATCAATCATTATTATTGAAAGATACAGTCAAAGGCTATAAGCTTGAAAATTTTACTAGTTTCATCCTTACGAATTTTTATGAAAAGCAACCTTTAGTTGGAATTTGTTTTATATCAGTCAATGAAAAGAATCAGTAACAAAACAAAGGTTCTCAGTAGAAAAGCTATTTCCAAAAACTCTATAATTGTCGTCCAGAGCTATTCTTAAGGAACCAATGACTTCCTCCCCACCTAGGGAATTACGAGTTTCAAGGAGTAATCCAACGACACACTATAAGCTTAAAGAATAACAGGTCTCATCACGAGCCGACTTATCATGATCATAGATATTATAACTTGCTGACATTGCCAAAACTACATACCAAAACAGGGCAATGACTCAAGATTGTTGCGATCAAAAGACAAGGGGTCTCATCACGAGCCAGCGTGTTCAGCAAAGTTATAAATCAAGCGAATGGCATTGTCATAATTTGGCTACCAAACCAAGACATTGTTCTTTAAGAATTAAAACAAAACAAAAAGTAACAAGTGTGGATCTGGATTTATCTTTGAAAATTGTATATTTCTCCAAGTAGGATACAGGATCATTGCCGGGTAACAGGTAACCCTGTCAAGGCAATGAACGCCTGTTGGCAGCAGAGGCTCTACCTATGACAAATGAGCATACTTAAAACTAATTTACAGAGAAGTATTTGTTTTTATCTTTATAAAACCAAGTAGTGGCTAATGTAAATACAATGACTAGCTTTGGGAAGTAAATAATCAGAGTTAACACAGAAGAAACAAACTACCATTAATGGCTGAAAGCATGATGCACTTTATATTTCTATAATAAAGTTTGATTTTCCAGAAAACTTTTCTGTTTTGGAAGTTTAGAAAATTCAAAAGATAATCAGAGATAACTGGTTCTTCCTAGTGAATCGCCAATTTTTGTGGCCAACAACAACCCCCCTTTTTATTTAGTATTAGTAATAAAACTAAATAAATGGGGACCCTTCTAAAAAATAAAAAATAGCACTTATATTTCCTTTTGAATAAAACATACTATCATAAACTTAGGAAAACACCCGCAAAACCCAAGTAACTTAAGTTTTATGATAAGTTCCAAATAAAATTGTTCTCTTAATAATAAAACATTGCATTGCAAAGGATAATGCAAGACATCATATAAGCAAACTTCCAAAATTGCGAAGATGCGATGCAAAATCACGCGCTTTAAAGACTCATCACACATCGCGGATTTCATACGCTGCAAGTATCACCGAAAGTAAAATATCCTGATCCGGCGATATGCGATAAGGTATCTCGCAAATCACAACTCGCGGACGCATAAGGTAATAAATGATTGTTAACAAAACAAATTAGCGATATTGTGATCTGCGATATTGTGAATCAAATCGAAAAATCTCTTTATCACATATCTGCAGGGCTCATCGTTCAATAAAATTTTTCTCGAAATACGATACCAAGTCATGGGCATTAATGTCAATTAAATGGTTAATTGATGGTCATTTATGAGATCAGATTTAGATCTGATTGAAAGGTTATTTCACGTAGGGTGATATATTTGATATGATTTTGAAGTTAAGAGCTTTCCCGTCACCTTATCTCTTACCATTATTCTTTCCTTACTTGTAAATTTGTAGGAGCAGAAAGCAGAATAATATACGCAATAGTTTGCAGAGCGTAATGGGAAAGAAGGGAAAAGCTCTGGTTGCTGAGGACAAAGAGATGACGCCCTTATACACAGACACCACCTATAACAGAGATGCCAACATAACTACTTGGGAAGGCATGTACAGTCTGCTCGAAGAAGAAAGTCCTAGAGTTATGGAGGTTAAAGCAACAACAGACTCACGCAGGTCATCTGAGGCATCAATCACAGAACTTGCATGTTCATTCTTGCACCGAATAGTGACAAGACCTAAGATTCTTCCATACACAGACATGGTTAAGTGGGTACTGGACAGTGCTGATATATCAGACAGACAAAACAAGACTTGAACCCAAGACCTCATTGGGTCATTCACTCTGCAATATTTAAGGCTTATGTATCATCTACCAGAGCCGCAGGCAACCTACAACAAGCAGTTTGTGGAGAAGTTCGCTAAAGAAAATGAAGATTTGGCGGAGTGCACCAAGCATTGGTCGACAAGGGAAGAGCCATTGAAAAAGGACAAACACGATATGTACAATACTAGTTCCCTCTCCTCCCCATATTGTTTTGCTGTTGCTATGCTATGTAGGCTATTTGGAAGGCCCGACATCAACAAGTTCTCATCTGAGTGGCTAACCCTATTAGATGCAGCCACTAATGCCACTATTATGGATTGGGCTCAAATATTGTTTAATAATTTAGCAACAGCTATTTGGAACTATCTGTCCAAAGAACCACCTCTTAGAGGATTTATCCTCCTTTCTTTTTAGTTGCATATGTTATGGAGGCAATCTGTTATGTTTCCAAATTTCCTTTAATGGGTTGGAAGTGGACTACACAGAACCCCTTGCCCATTCACATTTATCATAGGGAATTGTGGGATTCTAAATTTATCCCCTATTTTTACAAAATTTGTCATGGAGTCATGTTACCTTTTCACAAAATATTGTATAATAGGGACGCCCCAAGATTTTCCCCCGAAGCAGAAGTTGACATTCTCCCTGTCGCAAGATGGTTTGGTGAAGAGTTTTTCACCTATGTTAGAGTATTTGGAAGCATTGCTTCCCCTCCTGTCCTACCCTTATATATCCCTGATAAGTTATTGGCTCGAGAGATTGCCTACCAGACCTGCAGGGTGTGAGGTATGAGCAAAGAGCTGAAAGACAAGAAGAAGGCCATTTGGCCGCAATTTCCTGTGGCCTATGGGGCCTTTTCACTGTTTGATTTAGGTCATGCATTCAAATAAGTAAACAATATGCTAAGTCTACGACTATTAAAGTTTCCAGGGAGACAATTCGACCCCTATGATGTCATTAAAAGTTTCGCTACTACTGTCAAGATAGAAGTATTTTCCAAAGAATATGATCTTTTTTATGATACCTTTCAACAGAAAAGCACACTGAAAGCAGTTTTGCACATGGCTCAAATTCAATTTCCCCCAGCAAAATTCCAAGAATTCAAATTGTACAGAGAAATAATACTAGCTAACATCCCCTTGGATAAGTTACGCTTGGAACCAATAAGGGAGCCTACTCCCAGTATTAGTTTAAGTGGAAGCTCAGGCACAGACAAGTCCAGATCTAAGTTTGGGAAAGAATCACCAGAATGCTCTAAAAGGTCTAAGAGCAACCATAATAAAAGTGAAGGGTCAGTAAGAGATACTGCCCAATCTAAAGAGTGCCCAGAGCAACAGGTCTTGACTACACCACAAGTAAAGGTTCCCCCTCCCATCATCCAGCCACCAAAGCCAATGAGAACTGAGCTGGATAAAGAGTGGGAAACATTCAATGAATTGATTAATACTGAGGAGCAGAACACAAAGACACCTGAGAATACAGTGCAGACAGTGACTGATATGGTCATTGGAACAGTCAGCAATGCTCCAAAAATGGAGCATATTCCCATTACCCCATCTTCTGAAATCATGCTCAAGATAGAGGATATTCCTCCTATAGATGTATTTTATAGTCCACAGAATAAGGCAGTGGTAAGAAGGCAAAGAAAGAAAAGAAAATTGGATAGTGTGCTCTCACCTGAGGCAGAGTAGCTAGACATCCTTTGGCGAGACCCTACCACTGACCCTACTGAAAATCTCACTAAGTTATCTCAGATCGCAAGAGCCTATGCTTTTGCTACCATTGACAAAGCATCTGAGGTACAACAATTACTGAAGGATAGAGGGGAACAAATACAAGTTTTACAGTAGCATCTACAGCAAGCCAGTGCCAATCGCGAAGCAGAGGAAAAGTTAGAAAAGTTACAGCAAGATTTTCAACAGATGCAGCTGGGATACCAGAACAATTTGGCTGAAAAAGAAAATCAGTTGCAGGTTATGCTAGAGATGCATAAATATGATCCCAAGCTTACAGAGCTTGTCTCAGAAGCCCTTGCCTTAAACAACCAACTCTTGCAACAGCAAGAGGCATTATGCCAAAGAATATCACAATGGAGTTCCCATTGTGAGATGAGCGATAAAATTACCAATCAAGTCGTGGACTTGCGACATGACTATGATTTAATTGACAAAAGAATTTTTGATTATTTGACTTGGCAGGAATCGGAAGAAAGAAAGAAATAAGGCACGCTTAGAATCAATGAAGCCCACAAAGAAATGCTTTTCCATAAGTGGGACACACAGATTAGGAAGGCAGAACAGGCAGCAGAAGAAGCGGCTATAGCAGCAAACAACGTCATTGATTGTGTCAATGAAAACTTGCACAGAGCAAACCTCATATTAGAGACCGCTTCAGGATTTCTCCCAAAGGCACAGAAACTGCGGACAAGCTAGAGACAAAACGCTGAGGAAAGGGCAGAGTCCATCAAGAAGTTAACCAAGTTGAATTGGGATTCTTGCTGGCAGTACTTGGTTAAACCGCACAATCAATGCATGACTCTCAAATGCCTTACGAACTCTGCCGAGAAGATAGCACCAACACTTGCCGATTCTGTTTTCACAGGAAAACTAAAATCGGAGGTCGGCCAACCAACGCTCCTCAAGCTGATGTTGAATGCTTGGGATCTCAAAGAACAGATACATAGATAGTTAATTCCAGATTCAGTTTTAGTTTTATTTTTGATTTATTTTTGCCTTAGATGATGACGGTCATTTAAACCTCCTCCTATATTTTTGTAATAAACTATTTTTAGCATTTAGTTAGTAGTATTTTAACCCCTCTCATGCATTTAGTGAAGGGTCCTTAAATTTTTGAAAAACGTTTCCTCAGAACATGCACTTCTACACCCTCGGAGGAGGTTTTGATGAATGAATGGAATGATATTTATTGATATCTGTTGTTTAATGTCTGCTACTGAAATGCACTTTTGTACTATTAGTAGATGTTGAATTAGGAAGAGATAAATCTATATTGCTGAAGCTCATGAGTAGGACTTATTATCAATGGTACTTTTATCTCTTAATGATTTCTGCTTATGTGTCAAAGTGATATTTATGTTAAGCTATTTAATATGAAGCCTTGAATGTTTGAGTTATCATTTGGCACTTTTGTACGGTGATGACTATTCTGTTTATGCTTATTGTATGAATGACTTATTATGCGATATGCTTCTCACAATTGTTTCGGCTAATTTCTTATACGAAACAATTCATTTTTATCGAATTCTTTTCTCGTAGTGATTGAATGATCTTTATTACCAATTGCTGTTAGAAATTATTTTAGATCACATAAGTGAAAATTTGAATCCCGAGTTAGTTTTAGAATTAGATATTTTTTTTCATTAGAATACAATTGCATGTTTTAAATTAGACTTAGATTAAAAGCATTTTACTTAGAAATCATTAGAAAAGGAAATATCAATTCTTATCAACACACACAAATTGGGAAATTGGTCCCATTATCCCCAGTCGGACCCACCATCCCAAACGGAAAAAGAGTTGTTTTCAAGGTCCGGACCGAGTGGGTATACCCCTTGTTGTAGACCCGATTTTCGGGGCTTCAACAGAAGAATAATAAATTATCACCAAAGTATTATGGTCCGTATAAGGTGTTGCAAAAGATTGGTACTATGGCATACAAATTAGAGCTTCCTGAAGCTTGCCGAGTGCACCCAGTTTTCCATGTTTCGTGTTTAAAGAAGGTTATAGGTGACAAGCTCCCAATTCAAACAATATTTCTAGAACCTGATGAGGAAGGAAAAATAATATTGGAATCGGAAGCAGTCATAGAAACAAGAACTCGATAGCTACAAAATCGATCAATTTCGGAGTATCCCATCAAGTGGAAGAACTTATCCGTTGAAGATTCCACATGGGAAGATGAGAATTTTATACAGAACCATCCAGAACTACTCAAGCATTGAGAACAGTGCTTTTCGAAAGGAGAGGGGCATGTTAGGTCCCTATAATACTAGTGATTACCCCATTACTATTGTCATTGTAGCCCTTATTGTTATTATTGTGCCCCTATTGTCCCCATATTGGTATTAGTGTGCCCCATAGAAACCCACTATTATTATTTTTGTGCCCTTATGTTATTACTATTCTGTCCGCTGGATTATATTGTGACCCGTTAGACTCCTATATATAGAAGGGAGGTTTAATCTTTTGTATCATCCAAGAATTGTTCATTTGTGTAATGTAAAGGAGGTTACCCCCTCGAAGAGGTTGAATTCTAAGGCGTTGATCTATATACAAGGAAAAAAATGTTGAGGCGAACAAATTATCAAAAGAAGCGTGCAACACGTCTTTGGATCACATCCTTTTTTAGGGTTTCACTTTTGGCACACTAATATGGGAAAACCATCTGGATATTTGATGGGACATGTTGCTCTTGTCACCTACACCTACCTACAAGTCAGTGAGAAAAAGCCTTCAACCCCACAAGGTGTGGTTGGTGGCAGGGAACTAAGAGAAGGGGTTGTCACATTAATCTCGACTCTCTCTGTTTAAGCTATCTCCTAAGTTAGCTAAGGGGGGTGGTACCTAAGGGAAAATTAAGTTAAAGATGTGAGTTTCTAGGAGAGTGTTATAATGTTATGGATTACTCTTAGATATTTATAAATAAACGTGATATGAGCAATATGACATCAAATAATTATAACAACCATCAATACATAAGATAAGCATGAAAATATAAACAACCAGTGCCTTCAGAGTATTACTCTTTAAGAAATGAAATTCTATTTGCTTAAAATGAAGTGAAATGTTTTCAAATGGAAAGCCAAATTAATCTTGAAAAGTGAAACAATAAATTGTTAGCACAAGATATTATAAATGCTTTTAAGATGAACAAGTTTACAAATCAAAGCATGGAAACTATCTTGCTCAAAATGGTACAACTAGAAATCTACTTTGTGAAAATGAGATGATAAAAAGAACTTAAATGTTAGACCAAGATGTCAACATGAAATTAAGTTTGCAACCCAAAATAATAGTACTTGAAATTGAAATCAACCATTCATGACAATATGCAATTAAGTTGCAAAGGTAAGCCAATTTCCAAGTACAAGAAAATTAGACTTGTTGCAAAATTAAGAGACTACAATGCTTGCATCCAAGTGATTCTTGACATAAGATTTTCATCTGGTACTTTTAACCATCAAGATAGCAAGAAATTTAAGAACTTTGAAAGTAAAGTAAATGTGATGAAATGGTTTTCTTGGTTTATTTTATTAACTAGCAAAAACAAAGTTACAATTGAACTCTAGTCCTCAGACCTCATCCTCGCCCAAAGATTTGGATCTCACAATGACGAGTCAATAGAGGTAGAGGGTCCCTAAAAACTATATTCAACCAACTTAAGTTGGAGGTAAGTTTTAGTGATGCTTGGGGCATGTAAGTAAATTAATCAAACAATGAAAATTAAGTCCAACTTGAAATGTACTTGTTTGAGATGAAATAGACTGTTACTTTATGGAGAAAATTTCCAAAATTTTCCCAACTACTTGATGCATGTAAGATGTCTTTAATGGTGAAGCATAAGTCAACTTGGAACTATGTTCAAGCCAAATAAGATCAAGTAAATAGTGTTTGCATGCAAAAAAATCTGAACTTGTTTTGGACTTAAAACATGTAGTAAATTAAATTAAAGTGCACGCAAAATGAGTGTGATTCATGTTGTGGTAATTTCCAAATTAGATGATATGCATGCAAAATGGAATAAACCAACAAAATCAAACCACTGAGCCTCTCCAAAAGGTGGAGAGATAGGGATACTGATGGGTAAAACAAATAAGTAATTCTTATGCTAATATGAGATAGGTGCATACTAACATAACTTGAAACAAGAATGAAAGAAACAATGACATGAGGAAATAAATAGAAGCATAACAACAAGTCAAGAATTTACCACATGCAAGGAGAAGAACACCATCACGCTTTACCCCAAAGACTGTTGTATTATATTGCAAGTAGTGAATACAATCCCACAAAGTCTCCTCAAACACAATAGCTCGTATTACATGATCAATATGAGAGCCTATAGCCTCATTATATAAAGAGTTGGGAGAAAATACCAAGGAACAATGCATGTGAGAACTAAACTTGGAGCAAATCCCAAGAACGAGTAAGTCGAGTTCTAAGTGGAGATGATAAAGACACCAAGACAAATCGAATTCCTCATGTGGCACCCAAAGAAAATCGATTTCTCTATATGGCACAGTAAACATATCCATGAGTCAACCAAAGCAATGAGATAACTCCTGTCAAACCAAATCAAACTCGAACCAAGTGTTGCCACCTCAGATGATGATCCCAAAGATGCTCTGCGTAGAGTGAAACTCGTAATCCTCCATGTGAAGTGCCAAGTGTAGAATCACTCGAGCTAACAGTGAGAGAAGGCCCCATGAAATCCTATTTATTGGCATCAATCATATATTGATACAATCATACAAAATATGCTTATATTGTCAAGATGACCCCAATTAACCATGTACTTATCAACATTTGTTTACAAAAGAATGATATTTTACTAAACACATTTTGTTATATTACTTTTCACTTAGAAAAATTATTATGTAACATTTTTTTATCTAAACAACAAATTATTATGAATGGAATTGTTAATTTTTATAAATAAATATTATAATTTTACTACCACCATAAAAATAACAATTTTAAATTTTGTATAAAAATAAATGTTTACATTTTTTAAAACTTATGAAATATATATATATATATAGTATAAAAATAAATGTTTATATTTTTTTAAACTTATGAATTATATATATATATATATATATATATATATATATTTTGCATAAGATCATGAATAATATATATATTTCATAAATATAATTATATTATATTATATTTTATAATATATTATAATAATTTAATAATATATGAAAAAGATAAAATATTTTAGAGATTCCTAATCGGTCACATCAATTCAAAATATCATTATTTTGGCAATCATTTTAAATGAAAAATAATATTAGTTATCAAAATTCCTATCCCATCAAAGTAAATGTGGATTTTCACACATATTGCATCAAAATAGGTATGAAATTTCATGCAAATTTATGAGCAACTTAAACTTCATCTTTTTTAATTTGAACCATTATAATTTCTATAATAATATGTGTATGACATATTCATATAAAATGTTTTTAAAATCAATACATTTAAGTTATTTAGAACTTAAAAAATATTCTCATAATTTTTATATTTAGAACTAAAATATATATCTTAATAAATCACTTTATTACTAACTATTTTATTTCTCATAAATAAACATGAATATTATTTTAAAAAGACTTCATTTTCTATTTAAATTTTCACTTTTAAAGTAACATTGATATCAATTTGATATGATAATATGTGATTAATTATATTGTGATTTTTAAACTTAATTCTCTGAAATTATTTATATAATATTCTATATAGCTTACATAAATTTGTTAGTGGTTTGAAATAATGCAAATTTGAGATGTTATCAAAAATATAGATAATTGCATCTTAAATTTTGAATTGACATTCATAATATTTGATTTTAAAACATAAAAACATTACTTACTTTTCAATAACTTAGTAAAAGTTTAGAATTTTTTTTTTTGTTTATTGAACAACTTGGAATTTATTTTTCACTCAAAAAAGATAACCTAGAAATATTTTAGTAACTAATAGCTACTTTGATTTTAACTACTTCACTTAAAAGGATATCATTAAAATTTACCAAATTCCACTGAAATAAAATGAATCAAATTTGATGTTTTATTTTTTTTAATATGAATTCTCTAGGATTTTTTTTTCACTCAAAAACAAATAACAACTAAGAAAAGAAAAATATTTTTGTAACTAATAGATACTTTGATTTTAACCACTTTTCTAAAAAGAATATGATTAAGATTTACCAAATTTCAGTTAAATAAAATGTATCAAATTTGATATTTTGTTTTTTTTAATATGAATTCTCCAAACTCGGTTGCACTCAAATGATCTAATCCACAAAGATAAAAAATTAGGCTACAAATATAAAGGGAGGGAATCATGCTAAATAAGGAACGTGGAAAAAGTGAAGTAAAATTTCATATATTTTTTAAATTCGTGTCTTGCCTTGAAAGATTCTGAAAAAGAATTAACATGAATTAATTGTTACAAAATAGAAGATGAAACTTATATACTAAAAACAAGCAGCTCTCAAGTGAGCATGTTGCACCTAGAGACTTCCCAAGTAGAACCTTGGAACCTTGGAAAATGGGGATGAATTGAAGTCGATTGTAGCCGAAGGTGGAACAACTGCAGCAATTCAGGATTGGGAGAAGAGGGAGAACAAAGCAAAAGTTTTGTTGAAATTGTAAGTGAAAGACTACATTATCCATCACATCAGAGAGTGTAAATCAACAAATGATATTTGGGCAACTCTCAAGGATTTGTATGAGATAAAGAATACTAAAGAGCAATATTCTCTCCATTAAAATGGAGTAGAATGAATCAGTCGCTGCATTCATCTCTTGGATCAAGGAGTTGAGAAATAAGCTAGCTGATATAAGGGAGACAATGTCGAACATTGATCTTGTCACGATTACCATAAATGGTATGACTAATGATTATCACATGTTTATTAAAATCTGGGTTTCTTGCCCAATCTGAATCTGAAAAACCTCTTTGGAATCATCCTCCATCTGAAGTTTAAGATTCTGTTGTAAAGGCATTGAGGCAGCTTTGCACTGCTCCATTCTAAACTTTTTCAATAACCCTCTGACATACTTCCCTTGAGTGAGAAAAGTCTGCCCAGAGTCCCTCCAAACTTCCAGACCCAAACAATAGTGTAATTTTCTAAGGTCTTTCATTTCAAAAACTTGTGACATCTGCACTTTGATTTCTTTAATCAATTCATCAGCATTTCTAGTCATAATTAAATCATCTACATATAAATAAATCAAAACAATTTGCCCCTTTTTATCAAACACGGTATATAGATTTGGATCGTTTTTTCTCCTCTTATAACTATGCTGCAAGAAAAATGAGTCAATTTTTTGATACCGTGACTTGGGTGCACGTTTCAAACCATATAATTCTTTTTTTAATTTGCAGATTAAATGCTCTTGCCCCTGTTTGATAAACCCTTCAGGTTGTTTTAAATAAACTTCTTCTTTCAATTCTCCATTTAAAAATGAAAACTTCACATCTAGTTGGTGTAGACTCTAATGATGTTTTGTAGCTAAAGCTATCAACATTATAATAGTGTTCAACTTAGCTACTAGAGAAAAGGTCTCCTCATAATCAATTCCTTCCTTTTGTGAGTAACCTTTAGCTACCAACCTAGCTTTGTATTTGTCTACACTACCATCTGCTTTAAATTTAGGTTTATATAACCATTTTCAACCTATAGGTTCTTTCCCTTCCAACAATTCAACTAAATCCCAGGTTTTGTTCTTAAGTATTGACTCATGTTCCTCTTCCATGGTTGCCCTCCATTCATCATATTAACTTGCTTCTTTACAATTTGCTGGTTCAACAACATTTAACATACTAGTTATAAGATCATGATCCCTATATCTTGCTAGTAATTGAGTTTTCCTACATGATCTCCTTAGTGGTGGACTTGCCTCAAATATGTCTTGCTCATTCCTTAGTGGACTTGGCTTGCTGACTATACCTGCATCACTTGATTCTTCTTTTGGTTGTTGCTACTGCACATGGTTGTCGGTAATTTCCTCAAAGTCATCTACCTCTCTATTATGATGTAAACTTATATATTTGGATTTTAATAAACATATGATAATCATTAGTCATACCATTCATGGTAATCATGACAAGATCAGTGTTCGACAATGTCTCCCTTATATCAGCTAGCTTATTTCTCAGCTCCTTGATCCAAGAGATGAATGCAGCGACTGATTCATTCTCCTCCATTTTAATGGAGAGAATCTTGCTCTTTAGTATTCTTTATCTCATACAAATCCTTGAGAGTTTCCCAAATATCATTTGTTGATTTACACTCTGTGATGTGAGGGATAATGTAGTCTTTCACTTACAATTTCAACAGAACTTTCACTTTGTTCTCCCTCTTCTCCCAATCTTGAATTGCTGCAGTTGTTCCACCTTCAGCTACAGTCGACTTCAATTCATCCCCATTTTCCAAGGTGGAAAACTGGGTGTGCTCGGAAAGCTACAGGAAGTTCCAATTTGTATGCCATAGTACCTATCTTTTGCAACACCTTGTACGGACCATAATAATTTGGTGATGATTTATTATCCTTCTTAGCTTGCTTGAGGGACATTTGTTTATATGGTTGTAGCCATAGGAATACCCAATCACCTACACCAAAACTTCTTTCGCTGCGATGTTGATCTTCCTGCTATTTCATTCTATTCTGCGCCAAGGTAAGGTTATCCTTTAAGAGTCAGAGAACTTGTTGTTGATGCTCGATGTGATCTTCCAGGGCTTGAACCTTAGAATTTTCCCTTAAATATGATGTGATGGATGGTGGATGATATCCATAAAGTGCCATAAATGGGGTCATTTTTCTTGTAGTATGGAAGGAAGTGTTATACCACCATTCAGCTAGAGGAAACCATTTGACCCATTGTGTCTGTTTATCAGATACAAAGCAACGAAGATATCCTTCCAAACATTTGTTTACTATCTCAGTTTGCCCATCAGATTGAGGATGATAAGATAAGCTACGAGCTAATTGAGTCCCAAGACAAGAAAATAATTATGTCCAAAAATTTCCAGTGAAAATGGGATCTCTGTCTCTTACAATAATATTTGGATTTCCATGTAGCTTTTGAATTGTTTCCATAAATGTAGTAGAAATTGTACTTGCTTTAAATGGATGAGATAATGCACAAAAGTGTGCATACTTGGTAAGTATGTCAACTACCACCATGATAACACTCTTTCCTTCAGACTTGGCTAAACCTGTGATAAAATCCATTGAAACCTCCTCCCAACGTTGGCTTGGAATGGATAAGGGTTGTAATAGCCCTGGGGTCTTAATTGTTTCAACTTTATTTTGTTGGCAAACCATACATTCCGCCACAAACTTTTGAATATCTTATTTAAGGCCATCCCAAAAAAAATCCTTCTTAACCCTGTGGTAGGTTTTTAAAAATATTGAGTGCCCTCCTAAGGGAGAGGTGTGCAATTCCCTAAGAATCTTTTGTTTGAGTTGGGAATTCTTACATAGGTATAACCGATCCTTGTACCATAACGAATCATTTTTCCAACTAAATGTATCAGATGTACTGGGATCTTATTGTATCTTTTGAATGAGTGCCCACACTTCCTCATCATCCTTACATTCATCCCTTGCTTCGCTTATCCAATTTGGTTGGATAATAGAAATGGCGCAAAGAAATGCTTTCACATCCTCATCCTTTATTAAGAGTGCATCTGCCACAACATTTTTCTTCCCTTTTTTGTAGATGATTTCAAAGTCATAGCCCAACATCTTTGTGACCCATTTTTTCTGCTCTTTTGAAGATAATCTTTGTTCCAAAAAGTATTTAAGACTATCATGATCTGCTTTTACCTTGAAGTGTCTTCCCATTAGGTAGGGTCGCCATTTCTTAAGTGCATGTAATATTGCCATCATTTCCTTCTCATAAATAGCTTTGTGTAAATACTTTCCTTTTATTGGACGACTTTCGAAAGCAATGGGTCTTTGTTCTTGCATTAAAACAGCACCAATTCCATTTTCTGAGGCATCAAATTCCACAATAAAGGTTTTTGTGAATTCCGATGTAGCTAAGACTGGTGCTTGGCACATTGTCTCTTTAAGATGCTTAAAGGCCCTCGTTGCTTCTGGAGTCCATGAGAATGCATCTTTCTTCAATAATGTTGTTAGAGGTGTTGTTATTCTCCCATAATTCTTAACAAACTTGCGATAATACCCTGTCAACCCGAGAAATCCTCGTAGATGCTTTATGGATGCGGGGATTTTCCATTTCTTAATGGTTTTAATTTTGCTAGGGTCTACCTTAACACCTTCATGAGATACAATATGACCCAGATATTCCACCTCTTGTACTCCAAAGAAACATTTGGACCTTTTTGCATATAATTGTTTCTCCTCCAATAGTTTGAGCACCATGTCAACATGTTGGACATGATCCTTCCAAGACTTGTTGTAGATTAGTATATCATCAAAACTAACACAAATTTTCTAAGGAAGGGTTTGAAAATGGAATTCATCAAACCTTGAAATGTAGGAGGTGCATCAGTAAGGCCAAAAGGCATGACAAAAATTCATAATGACCCTCATGAGTTCTAAATGTTGTTTTTGGAATGTCTTCAATCTTATTCTGATTTGATGATATCCTGAATGAAGATCCAACTTGGTGAAGTAAATTGATCCATGCAATTCATCCAATAATTCATCAATGACAGGAATGGGAAATTTATCTTTAATAGTGATCTTGTTGAGCTCCCTATAATCTGGACACATGCGCCATGATCCATCCTTCTTGTGAACCAATACTACTGAAGCAGAGAAAGAACTTTGACTAGGTTGAATTATACCAGCCTCTAGCGTTTCTACAACCATACGTTCAATTTCACTCTTTTGGACATAGGGATATCTGTAAGGCCTGATGTTTTGAGGAACACTTCCTGGAATCAAATTGATAGCATGATCATGATCACAAATAGGTGGGAGGCCTTTGGGAGTCTCAAATACCTTAGAATGATTATCCAAGACTTTTTGGAGATCTGGAGAAATGGATGATTTCGATGTGGGAACCTCTAGTGAACATAATTGTGCAATTATGCCTCGTTATTTTTTCTTTAGAAGCTTTGTCATTCCATTAGAGCTGATTATATTTCCTGGTTTCCCTGTGATACCCTTTAATTTAATTTCCTTTCCTTCTGAAGATAATTTCATGAAAAGTTCTTGAAAATTAAAAGCTATTGTACCCAAGGATTGTAGCCATTGTACTCCTAGGACAACATCAGCACCACCCATTGGAATGGAAAGCATTGGGCTATTCAATAAATATTCTCCCATGGATAGCTTGATATTATGGCACTTTCCTGAGCAATTTATGGTTCCTCCACTTGCAACCATCACTTGATACTCTGGTGATGGATATAGGAAGCAATTCAATTCTTTGGCTATCTTATAATGAATAAAATTATGTGTACTTCCCGAATCAATCAACACTATTACCTTTTTCTTCTTGATATGCCCTTCTATCTTGATAGTTTGAGGAGTGGTAATTCCATCCAATGCATTACAAGATATGGTCGGATTCATTTCTTCTTTTTCTAGGGGTTTTTTCTTGTTGTATATCCTCTTCTTTTGATGTTTCTTGTTCCTTTTCTTCCTCCTCTTCACAATCTATGTAAAATAATTTCTTCTCGACACACTTATGACCTTTAGTGTATTTTCTATCACAACTGTAACAAAGCCCTTTTTCTCTTTTTTCTTCCCATTGTTGTGGTGTCAACCTTGTAGGTTGTGGATGGCTAGGGGCAGCAACACTTCCATCTTTATGATTGTGAGTGGTACGCTTCCTTGTTGCCATAATTTTTCTTTCCATTTTTCTTGCCAACCTGAATGCCTTCTCCAATGAATCTGGTTCCCAAAGGCGAACCTCATGTTGGATGTTATCTTTTAAAGTCCCTATGAACATATCAATCCTATGCTCCTCTGGAATATCTTTTACCCTTATATTCAATTTTTGGAAGTCCTCAATGTTCTCCATCATTGAACTCTTTTGTTTGAGATTCATTAATTGGCTAAAAAAAGTGTTGCTTTTTGTATCCTCATAATGTGCTATCATTTCATCCATAAAAATAGCCCAAGTGACAATTTGTTTATGAGAGCAAAGCCATCGATACCATACAAACTGATTTGGTTCCAAATATAAAGTTGCAATGCATACCTTTTGTGTGTTTTGCACATTATGGAGATCGAAAAATTGCTCCATCTGTAGTATCCATGTTCCGGGATCCTTGCTATCAAACTTCCTCATATCAATCTTTGGAACATGGTGGTTCTTTGGTACAACGTTAGAATCTATGAAATCATGATTAACATTTATTTTTTTCTCATCATGAGTTTCCTTTACTACGCTTTCGCCATTAGTAAGCATTTCTTGTAGAAACTTTGTCAAATATGTCTTCAAATCTTCCATGCTTGTCTTCAAATCTGTCTTCAAATCGTCCATCTTAGTTTCCACTCCATCCATCTTAGCTTCCAAGTCATTCATCTTATCTTCTATGCCTTTTTTTAAACTATCCATCTTATCTTCCACGTCTTTCTTTAAACCATCCATCTTATTTTCTGTTACCTTTTGTGCAAGTGAAATTTGTTGCACTTGGTTTCGTAATATTGATATATCATGTTACATTTCTTCCTCTTCTTCATGAGTCATGCTAGAGATTTCAGGTTGCTTACTAGGTGTTTCCATTTTCTTTCTTTGGGGCATCAATTACCAATAATAATGCTTCACTATGCCCTTTGAATTCCTTCAAACTAATTTTTCAAACCAAGCTTATGCAAAAATTTAAAAAAATACACACCTTTTTTTCACTTTATAGGAGATTGATATTGAATCTTATGTACCTCTGTAATTTTGGATCTCCCAGTTCTGAAATAGTGACCTGTAGTAGCCCTCTGCGTCCTCTTTCCAATTCCACCAGTCTGATCAAAATTGGATTCTCCAAGAAAGAGTTATGCCAAATCTCCCACGGTGACCTGATTATGTACCTTTTCAGAAGAGCGAACTTGTTCGAAGTGCCACATGTCACTGTTTTGACCTTTGGATCTGAAAAATATTTTGACCTTTGGATCTGAAAAATATATACAAGAAACTACAGTCCATCCTCTTTATGTAACTTCTTACAAAATTTCAATATGATTCTCAAAGAGACAGTTATGACGATTTTCCCACGGTGACCTGTTTCGAATGTAATTCGTGGGTCTGCAAAAGCCCTAATGTCCTCGGACTATATCTCCGAAAATATAGTGAGACAGGATCTGAAATTCGGATCCGAAGTTCAGACCGATTTATTCTCAAATGGGTTTTTGTTTTAGCTTCTGAAACTTTGTAGAGAAATAGTTATAGTGAAAATCCCGCAATGCCCTGTTTTAGCTTAAATTCTAGAGCTTGCAAAAACCCTAATTTCCTCATATCATATCTCCGAAACTATAGCAAGACAAGCTCTGAAATTTGGACCCGAAGTTCAGAACGGTTTCGGCTCAAATGGGTTTTTTTTGTAGCTTCTAAAATGCCAAAGGAAAATAATTTATAGCGAAAATGCCGCGATGACCTATTTGGAGTAGCGAAACCCTAGAATCCAAAGCTCTGATACCAAATGTTATGAAACCAGCTCACAAAAAGATAGATCAACGTCTTACAAATAAGCCTCTTCGAGGGGGCAACCTCCTTTATGTTACACAAATGAACAATTCTTGGATGATTCAAATGAAAAAACCTCCTTTCTATATATAGGAGTATAAGGGGACACACTATAACCAAGCCGACCTAACAATAATAATATAAAGGAACAAAAATAACAATAATGGGATTCTGTGGGGCACAATAATAACAATATGGGGACAATAGGGGAACAACAATAACAATAAGGGATACAATGACAATAGTAATGGGGGAATCACTAGTATTATAGGGACCTAACACTTTTCCCTTCAAGCAGTGTTTGCAATTTAAATTTCCAGTTTGAATAATTCGACCCATCGAGCTTGTTGCTCTCATTCAGGTATGCCTCTTCCATATGATTATTCATCGTGACAGGTTGATTTATGTATCGGCCTCAAGATCCTCAACCTTCAGCAATTGATCAAGGAGAAAATTCAATCACCAGATCTATTACCATGGATCTATCTCCAGATCCAGAGGAGTGATCTTTTATTCTACTATTACAACTTGTAGGCTTTGAAAAAAGAAAAACCACCAGAAATATCTACAATAGGGTGATCTCAAATATTAAAAAATAAGACACCGATTACCTATGAACACAACCCACCGAGTTGGAATGGCATCGTTGAGTTAAGGGTTTTTGGCCTCAAGGCACAAAATCTGCACCAATCCAAATATGGTATGGGTAATGCCCAAATATACTACACCCATATATTCTTCAGGCTAAGAGAGGGCTATGGCCATGCTATCAGGGCCTCCACTACAAAAAAAAAAACTCCCACTGCTCCACACTCACAGCAGCTCAATCTTCGCTTAACCAATACCCAACAGCTCAACACTATCAAAACAACGTATAAGTCTCCTTAACCAGTTCGATCACTTCGAATGCAACACGTAGGAGCACAACACTTCAAACCTATGTGGAGGCACCACTTCCCACATGACTATCTCTACCACCGATCTACCGATCCAAAAAACTCACAGGAACAAGCCACTTTGAATCCACCACTCTTTGTCGATCTGTGTATTTCAGCCACCAAGAAACACCAGCAAACCATGCACTTCGACGTGCATCCACCCGCACTTTTCAACCGTGATTGGGATGCACAATGCACTTCGATGTGCATCCACCACGCACTTTTCAACCATGATTGGGATGCACAACGCACCTCGACTTGTAGCCACGAATGCTACTACAGAACCATAGAGCTCACCCACACTACAAGGATCACAAAGCTCACATTGATCATGTTGGGTGTGGAGCCTGATTATCTTTTGTATTCAAAGGTATCGCCACATTGGACCCCAGTTTGGAATGGGGCGGTAACGCCGCCCATAAAATATTCGCTACAGGGGGGGTCCAGGAGGGGCAGCTGCGACCTTTGGGGAGCCCCCCCCCCTAGGCGTGGGGTTTTGGGGGCAGCACCCCCGAAGCTAAAAATAGATGCAAAATTGCCTTGTAAAAGTATAGTAATTTCTAGTCAATCTGGGTTGTTCATTAGGCGGATGATCTGACGGTAGAACTTATGTTTAGTTTAGGGTTTTTTGCCCTAGAATGCAACACCTCTCTTTGTATGAGGGCATTGTATTGAGTCTGTGTAATAATGTGTATTCTTCGAGCGAGAAGCAAAGAAGTGAGACTGTGAGAGAAAACAGAGGATATTACAGCGGATCTGCTGTAGGTTGTGTCTCTTCATTTTGCTGGATAATAGAAAGGAAGGACTGGATTTTCGGGGTGGACGTAGCCCAAACTGGGTGAACCACGTATATCTGTGTCTCTCTTGTTTTATGCGTTTTCTGTGTTTATATTTCTGGAATATTTTATGTGGTCCATTGCTCCATAATATATAATTTTCTAAAAGATCATGCTTTCATTGCACCAATCACACACCACAGGAAGATCACACAAATTGGGATCCGGAAATCGATCCACAGATATTTTCCAAGATAGTGAGACTTTGTCAATCCACCACTCAATTCACATAGTTTTGCCAAGACACTGGGCGTGCCAAGCCACCATGAGACAAACTCAATCACTAAATTTTTTTAAAAACAATGTTAGGGTCCTATAATTTTTATAGGATTGCTTGATTATAGTTGAAAGTTATTATCTTTGAAATGTTGTAAATATTATTTCATCCTCCAAATTATTTCCAAGAAGGGATCAAAAAGATAAAATTTGTTAATTTTACATGAAATCCTAATATTTGAGTTCATTATGTCTCTATCCAAAGTTCGGAGGCATTATGTATTATAACCAAACTTTTCGCTCATGCCATAAGAGTCGAAAACAAAAAAAGGAGTTTGTCGCTTGTGGTTAAGTATCATTCACCATCTAGCCACCTGATCGTCACTCCGTTAGATCAATGGTCAACAGGGTTTTTCGGCCCCCCTTGCCATCCTACCTTTAATAGCTGGGGGGGTCCGAAAAATGTTCTCCTCCCCACCGGAACCACTCTACATGTCATCACCTCACCATTTTAGAGCCCCCCCCTTCACAACCCACCTACTGCTTTGACCCCCCTCCGAAAATAGCTAACCTCTTCACCTTTTCCCTTCCTCAACGTCATATGTTTGTTTCATGGCCAAGTGAAATTATGTTTTTTCCCTATACAACATAGTACTTTCAAACATGGTTTATAAACAAATGCGAACGTATTTTGTTTCAAACATCCCCTTTTAGAAAACCCTCTCTCAGTTTTCTAACCGTTGTTATGGTTTGGGAGATGCTAATGATTCTTTGAAGGCATATTTTCAAGAAATTTCCTGTTTCAGTCACCTTTTTGCAAAGAATATTGTGGATATTCTAGTTTCCTAATATGCCAAGATACAAAAGCCTATCTCACTTTTCACACAAATATCAGGTATTGGGATACTCACTCTCAACATTTTAGCCTATTTTTTCCGACTGCACAATGTCCTGTTTGAGCCACCTCTTTGCAACGCATACTGTGGATAATCAAAAATGAATTTTGGTAAACTAGAGGAGTTTTTTGTTCCTCAGATGCTAAGCTACAAAAACCTTCTCGATTTTTGAAAAGCTAGGGAAAATTGATATCTTCAAAGGTATGGTTGGACCCTATTGTTCAGAATTTTGGGAGGAAAAAGCTCAAAGATAGTTAGTGACTTGGAGGTCACCTCATCAAATAAGAGTTTCTATAAAATTTGAATTGTTATTCTTTGTCACCAACAACCCACAAAGAAAGTGGCAAGTAGATTCATTAGTTTTGAATGTCCTATATTTTAGTTCTAATTGTGTAAGACAGTTTGAGATATTTGTAAACAAATCTTGGTATTTTTTCAAGATATTTTAGTTTAGAATTTGTATACATACTTCATAGTTTGAAGTAATAGATGTTGATTGTTGAATATAATTTCCTCTGCAAACTGTAATTTTCTAGGTGCTGAAAGCATCAATAAAACAAGAACATTCTTCACAAGATTCATGTGGTGTACAAATTGTTGATGTTTTTCTTTTGTTGATGTGTTTAATCATTGTCCCTTTTCTCTGTCATTTCTGAAAAGCTTAATTACATAACATAAACTGTGATGAATAGGATATGTTATACAAAACACCCTATTCTGGCTGTTAGTAATTTATATGTTTTCTGTTGAATTCAAATTAAGGAATTCTTCATTACTCCTTAGTTTCTACTGAATCTTACATTTCTTTGTTTCACAATCCATTTAAAATTTCGAAGGATTCAACGAGTGCAACCTAAATTTCCCTGTGAAACTCCTTTAAAGTTTGATGTAGATCCAGTTAATATTTAGACTCCATAGCCCAATGGAATTATATCAATTCAATCAACCAAACAATCCAATCAAAAACAATCAGTACAGTAATAACTAACCTAAAATCACATCAATTATAGCTAAATTTTACAGAGAGATCCCTCTCTGAAGCTAGCAGGGCTAGATCCCAGCTTCCAAAGTGGTTTTGATGTTGTCCTATGTGTTTACTCCCTCAACCTCAAAAATAAAGAATGAAAACATAATGGCAACCATACTGGGGAACAAACCTTTCATATTCCCCGGAAAAGTGTATCAAGTTCCAGATCTGATTACTGACGGTGGACAGTTATCAGACACAAGAAGGTTGTATCATTCACCTGGCGACTCCACGTTCAAAGTATCCAGAGCTTCAAATTTTTTAGTGTGACTCCACTGTCAAAGAATCCAGATTTGTAGAAAACTCATGGCGACTCCACTGCAAGTTGATCAAATTTCTTGCTAAACAAGATAAAAGGTTATGTGGAAAATCCTCTGCCTTGTGAAGTTTTAAAAGAAGTTAGGGATACATTAGCCGATTTTCAAATTGATGAAGAATTTTTAATGCCCGTGTTTTGTTGTTTGAAATTAAGAAAATTTTATCCTGAAAGTAAAGATTTTTTTCTTGAGTTAGTTGTTGAAATATTCGAGAAGGATATTGAACTTTTGAATTATCATATTTAGTCTTATAATTTCCGAGATCCTAAACAATTCTTGTAAAATATTCCTTCTCCAAAACAAGAGGATATTGTATTTCCTTTTGATTTGCAGATTGCTGAGAATTATGTTTTCGAGTACAAGACTAAAACTGAACAGTGGGAATCAGGGTTTAACCTTGAGAATACAACTGATGAAATCTTCCATGCTTAATCGGTGAATGAAGGTTGCCAAGTAAACTAATTAATCATGCCTTTACTGATCCTATAGCAAACTAAATGGAGATTCTCTTTAGCTTAAGTGTTCAATCATGTTTTCATGACCATATCCACTAGCAGTTGCCATTGCACTCTATGGCTTTGATTTTATGGACAAAAAGTCAAGTTGTCCTTTTGATTGTGTTAACAAACAGTCAAGAAGCCCACTTATTTCAGCAGCTACTTTACTGGATTCATTGGAATTTTTGTATTATTTGATTCAACATGATTTCCAGCAGTATAGAGTAGGTAGCAGTGTGCAAATAAGCTCAATCCCCTGAGAATTATTTCAAGCATTATTTCTAGTTTCAGTGTCAAATTGCAATATCATATTTCAGTTCAAGTGTGTATTTCAGTTTTCAGTGTGCAGAATGGTTTTGATTCTAGTTTAAATGTTTTCAGTCACAGTGGTTTTTATGATAGAGCAAGTTGCAGATTTTGGATCGGCCCAATGGATCAGGCTACTAGTCTACAGTGTTCTTGACACTTCACCAGGAAGTGCCATCCCTAGTTGAAGCCACTGTTAGGGTCCTATAATTTTTATAGGATTGCTTGATTATAGCTAATCATTATTATGTTTGAAATGTTGTAAATAATATTTCATCCTCCAAATTATTTCCAAGAAGGGATCAAAAAGATAAAACGTGGTTAATTTTACATGAATTCCTAATATTTGAGTTCATTATGTCTCTATCCAAGGTTCAAAGGCATTAAGTATCATAACTGAATTTTTGGCTCATGTCATAAGGGTCGAAAATGACAAAAAGAGTTTGTCACTTGTGGTTAAGTCTCGTGCACCATCCAGCTTCCTGATCATCGCTTTGTCGGATCAATAGTCAACCGGGTTTTTCAGGCCCCCTTAGCCATCCTACCTTTATTAGTCGGGGCATGGGGTGGGGGGTTCGAAAAGTTGTTCTCCTCACCATCAGACACACTCTACATGTCATCACCTCGCCATTTCAGACCCCCCCCCCCCTTCACAACCCTCTTACCGCTTTGACCCCCCTCCAAAAAACAACAACCTCTTCAACTTTTCCTGCCTCCACGTCATAGGTTTGTTTCATGGCCAAGTAAAACTATGTTTTTCCCTATACAACACAGTACTTGAAAACATATTTTACAAACAACTAAGAACATATTTTAAAATAATAAAATAGATTTTTGTTTCAAACCTCCTCTTGTAAAAAAACCTCTATCTGTTTTCTAACAACTGTTATGGTTTGGGAGATACTATTGATTCTTTGAAGGCATAGTTTCTAGAAAATTCCTGTTTCAGCCACATTTTTTCAAAGAATATTGTGGATGATCAGAGATGAATCTTTGGAACTTGGATTAGGTTTTGGTTCCTAATATGCCAATATACAAAATCCTATCTCACTTTTCACGCAGATATCAAGGATTGGGAGATTCACTCGCATCATTTTAGCCTATTATTTCCGACTGTGCAATGTCCTATTTTAGCCACCTTTTTTCAGAGCATATTGTGGATAATAAAAATGAATTTTGGTAAATGGGAGGAGGTTTTTGTTCCCCATATGCTAAGGTACAAAAATATCTCTCATTTTTCGAACAAATAGCTCAGATTGATATCTTCATAGGTTTGACTAGACCCTATTGTTCAGCATTTCGGGAGGAAAAAGCTGAAAGACAGTTAGTGGTGTGGAGGCCACCTCATCAAATAACAGTTGCTATCAAATTCGAATTTCTCTTCTTTGTCACCTGCAATCCACAGAGACAGTGCCAATTAGATTCATTAATTTTTAATGTCCTATATTTTAGTTCTATTTGTGTAAGACAGTTTGAGATATTTGTAAACAAATCTTGATATAATTTCAAGATATTTTAGTTTAGAATTTGTATAGATACTTCATAGTTTGAAGTAATATATGTTGATTGTTGAATATAATTTCCTCTGCAAATTGTAATTTTCTAGTTGCTGGAAGCATCAATAATACAAGGACATTCTTCACGGGATTTATGTGGTGTACAAATTGGTGATGTTTTTCTTCTGTTGATGTGTTTAATAATTGTCTCTTTTCTCTTTCATTTATGAAAAGCTTAATTACATAAGAGAAACTGTGATAAATAATATATGTTATACAAAAAACCTTATTCTCGCTATTACTAATTTATATGTTTTCTATTGAATTCAAGTTAAGGAATTTTTCATTTCTCCTTAGTTTCTACCGAATCTTACATTTCTTTTGTTTCATAATCCATTTAAAATTCTGAAAGATCCAACGAATGAAACCTAGCTTGCCCTATGAAACTCCTTCAAAGTTTGATGCAGATCCAGTTAATCTTAGACTCCATAGCCTAATGGAATTATAGCAATTTAATCAACCAAACAATCCAATAAAAAACAATCAGTATAGTAATAACTAGCCTAAAATTCACATCAATCATAACTAAATTTTATAGAGAGATCCCTCTCTGAAGCTAGCAGGGCTAGATCCCAGCTTCCAAAGTGGTTTTGATGTTGTCCTATGTGTTTACTTCCTCAACCTCAAAAATATAGAACAACGACATAGTGGTAACCATACTGGGGAACAAACCTTTCAGATTCCCTGGAAAAGTGTATCAAGTTCCAGATCTGATTACTGACGATGGACAATGATCATAAACAAGAAGGTTGTATCATTCACCTGGTGACTCCACGTTCAAAGTTTCCAGAGCTTCAAAGTTTTTAGTGTGACTCCACTATTGAAGGTTCCAGTTTTGTAGAAAACGCATGGCGACTCCACTACAAGTTGATCAAATTTCTTGCTAAACAAGATGACATGTTATGTGGCAAATCCTCTGTCTTGTGAAGTTTTAAAAGAAGTCAGGGACACATTACCCGATTTTAAAATTGATGAATATTTTTTAACAATCGTGTTTTGTTGTTTGAAATTAAGCAAATTTTATCCTAAAAGTAAAGTTTGTTTTCTTGAGTTAGTTGTTGAAAGATTCAAGAAGGATATTGAACTCTTGGATTATCAGATTCAGTCCTATAATTTCTGAGATCCTAAACAATTCTTGGAAAATCTTCCTTCTCCAAAACAAGAGGATATTGTATTTCATTTTGATTTGCAGATTGTTGAGAATTATGTTTTCGAGTACAAGATTGAAACTGAACAGTGGGAATCAGGGTTTAACCTTGAGAATACAACTGATGAAATCTTCCATGCTCAATCGGTCAATGAAGGTCTGCCAAGTAAACTAATTAATGATGCCTTTACTAATCCTACAACAAACTACATGGAGGTTATTTTCATCTCAAGTGTTCAATCATGTTTTCATGACCAAATCCAACAACACTTTCCATTGCACTCTACAGCTTTGATTTTATGGACAAAAAGTCAAGTTGTACGTTTGATTGTGTTAACAAACAGTCAAGCAACCCACTTAATTCAGCAGCTACTTGACTGGCTTCATTGGAATTTTTGTATTATTTGATTCAACATGATTTCCAGCAGTATAGAGTAGGTAGCAATGTGTAAATAAGCTCAGTTCCCTAAGCATTTTTGTAAGCATTCTTTCTAGTTTTAGTTTCAAATTGTAATTTCACATTTTAGTTCAAGTGTGTATTTCAGTTTTCAGTGTGAAAAATGGTTTTGATTCTAGTTTGAAGATTTTTAGTCACATAGGTTTTTATGACAGAGCAGGTTGCAGATTTGGGATCAACCCAATGGATCAAGCTACTAGTTTACAGTGTTCTTGACACTTCACCAAGAAGTGCCATCCCTAGTTGAAGCCATTGTTAGGGTCCTATAATTTTTATAGGATTGCTTGATTATAACTAATCATTATTATGTGTGAAATGTTGTAAATATTATTTCATCCTCCAAATTATTTCCAAGGGATCAGAAAGATAAAATGCGATTAATTTTACATGAAATCCTAATAATTGAGTTCATTATGTCTCTATCCAAAGCTCGGAGGCATTATATATTATAACCAAAGTTTAAGCTCATGTCATAAGGGTCAAACATGAAAAAAGGAGTTTGTCGCTTATGGTTAAGTCTCATGCACCATCCATCCACCTAATCGTCACTGCGTCAGATCAATAGTCAACAGGGTTTTTCACCCCCCGTAGCCATCCTACCTTTCTTGGCCCGAGGGGGCTTCAAAATTTGTTCTCCTCCCCATCAGACACACTCTATGTGTCATCACCTTGCAATTTCGGACCCACCCCTTCACAACCCACTTACCTCTTTGACCCCCCTTTGAAAATCGCCAACCTCTTCACCTTTTCCCGCCTCCAAGTCATATGTTTGTTTCATGGCCAAGTAAAACTATGTTTTTTCCCTATACAACTCAGTACTTTCAAACATGGTTTACAAACATCTGAGAACATATTTTCAAACACTGAAAGAGGTTTTTGTTTCAAACCTCCTCTTGTAAAAAACGTCTCTTAGGTTTCTAACAACTGTTATGGTTTGGGAGATGCTAATAATTCTTTGAAGGCATAGTTTCTAGAAAATTCTTGTTTTAGTCAACTTTTTGCAAAGAATATTGTGGATAATCAGAGATGAATCTTGGGAAATAGGACGAGTTTTTGGTTCCTAATATGCCAAGATACAAAAAACTATCTCATTTTTCACACAGATATTGGGGATTGGGAGATTCACTCTCATTATTTTAGCCTATTTTTTGCGACTGCGCAATGACTTGTTTTAGCCACCTTTTTTCAGAGCATATTGTGGATAATCAAAAATGAATTTTGGTAAACTAGAGTTTGTTTTTGTTCCCTGGATGCAAATCTACCAAAACCTCTATCAGTTTTCAAACAGCTAGCTTGGATTGATATCTCCAAAGGTATGACTGGACCCTATTGTTCAGAATTTCGGGAGGAAAAAGATCAAAGAAAGTTAGTGACTTGGAGGCCACCTCATCAAATAAGAGTTGCTATCAAATTTGAGTTGCTCTTCTTTGTCACCAGAAATCCACAAAGATAGTGCCAATTAGATTCATTATTTTTGAATGTCCTATATTTTAGTTCTATTTGTGTAAGACAGTTTGAGATATTTGTAAACAAATATTGATATTTTTTCAAGATATTTTAGTTTAGAATTTGTATACATACTTCACAGTTTGAAGAAATAGATGTTGATTGTTGAATATAATTTCCTCTGTGAATTGTAATTTTCTAGTTCTTGGAAGCATCAATAATACAAGGACATTCGTCACAGGATTCATGTGGTGTATAAATTGGTGATTTTTTTCTTCTGTTGATGTGTTTAATCATTGTCTCTTTTCTCTGTCACTTTTGAAAAGCTTAATTACATAACAGAGATTGTGATGAATAGGATATGTTATACAAAACACCCTATTTTGGATTTTAGTAATTTATATGTTTTCTGCTGAAGTCAAATTAAGGAATTCTTCATTGCTCCTTAGTTTCTATTGAATCTTACATTTCTTTTGTTTCATAATCCATTTATAAGTTCGAAAGATCCAATGAGTGCAACCTAGCTTGCCTTGTGAAACTCCTTCAAAGTTTGATGCAGATCCAGTTAATCTTAGACTCCATAGCACAATGGAATTATAGCAATTTAATCAACCAAACAATACAATCAAAAACAATTCGTACAATAATAACTAACCTAAAATTCACATCAAACATAGCTAAATTTTACAGAGAGATCCCTCTCTAGAGCTGGCAGGGCTAGATCCCAGCTTCCAAAGTGAGTTTGAAGTTGTCCTATGTGTTTACTCCCTCAACCTCAAAAATACAGAATGACAACATAGTGGCGACCATACTCGGGAACAAACCTTTCAGATTCCCCGGAAAAGTGTATCAAGTCCCAAATTTGATTACTGAGGGTGGACAGTGATCAGACACAAGAAGGTTGTATCATTCACCTAGCAACTCCACGTTCAAAGTATCCAGAATTTCAAAGTTTTTAGTGTGACTCCACTGTCAAAGAATCTAGATTTGTAGAAAAATCATGAAGGTTCCACTACAAGTTGATCAAATTTCTTGCTAAACAAGATGACAGGTTATGTGGCAAATCCTATGTCTTGTGATGTTTTAAAAGAAGTTAGGGATACATTAGTCGATTTTCAAATTGATGAATATTTTTTAACAGTTGTGTTTCGTTGTTTGAAATTAAGCAAATTTTATCTTGAAAGTAAAGTTTATTTTCTTGAGTTAGTTGTTGAAAGATTCAAGAAGGATATTGAACTTTGGATTATCAGATTCAGTCCTATAATTTCTGAGATCCTAAACAATTCTTGGAAACTCTTCCTTCTCCAAAACAAGAGGAGACTGTATTTCCTTTTGATTTGCAGATTGCTGAGAATTATGTTTTTGAGGTACAAGACTAAAATTGAATAATGGGAATCAGGGCTTAACCTTGAGAATACAATTGATGAAATCTTCCATTCTCAATTGGTCAATGAAGGCCTGCCATGTAAACTAAATACTCATGCATTTACTAATCCTACATCAAACTACATGGAGGTTCTTTTCAACTCAAGTGTTCAATCATGTTTTCATAACCAAATCCAACAACAGTTGCCATTGCACTCTACAACTTTGATTTTATGGACAAAAAGTCAAGTTTTCCTTTTGATTATGTTAACAAACAGTCAAGCAACCCACTTATTTCAACAGCTACTTGATTGGCTTCATTGGCATTCTTGTATTATTTGATTCAGCATGATTTCCAGCAATATAGAGTAGGTAGTAGTGTGAAAATAAGCTCAGTCCCCTGAGCATTTTTTTAAGCATTCTTTCTAGTTTCAGTTTCAAATTGCAATTTCAGATTTCAGTTCAAGTGTGTATTTTAGTTTTCAGTGTCCAAAATGGTTTTGATTCCAATTTGAAGATTTCCAATCACAGAGGTTTTTATGACAAATCAGGTTGTAGATTTGGGATTGGCCCAGTCGAATAGGCTACTAGTCTATGGTGTTCTTGACACTTCACCAACAAGTGTCATCCCTAGTTGAAGCCACTGATAGGTTCCTATAAATTTTATAGGATTTCTTGATTATAGCTGATCATTATTATCTTTAAAATGTTGTAAATAATATTTCATCCTCCAAATTATTTCCAAGAAGGGATCAAAATGATAAAATGTGGTTAATTTTACATGAAATCCTAATATTTGAGTTCATTATGTCTCTAACCAAAGTTTGGAGGAATTATGTATTATAACCAAAGTTTTCACTCATTTCATAAGGGTTGAAAACGAAAAAATGAGTTTTTTGCTTGTGGTTAAGCCTCATTCACCATCCAGTTTCCTGATTGTCACTCCGTCAGGTCAATAGTCAACAGGGTTTTTCGCCCCCCCTAGCCATCCTACCTTTATTGGTTGGGGGGGTTTTGAAAAGCTATTCTCCTCCCTACCAGACACACTCTACGTATCATCACCTCACCATTTCAGACCCCCCCCCCCCCCCCTTCAGAAACCGCTTACCACTTTTACCCCCCTCTGAAAACCGCCAACCTCTTCACCTTTTCCCGCCTCCACTTCATATGTTTGTTTCATGGCCAAGTAAAACTATGTTTTTTCCCTATGCAGCACAGTACTTTCAAACATGGTTTTCAAAAAACTAAGAACGTATTTTCAAATACTGAAATAAATTTTTGTTTCAAACCTCCTCTTGTACAAAAACCTCTCTCAGTTTTCTAACCGCTGTTATGGTTTGGGAGATCCTAATGATTCTTTGAAGGCATATTTTCCAGAAAATTCATCTTTCAGTCACATTTTTGTAGAGTATATTGTGGATAATTAGAGATGAATATTGGGAAAATGGATGAGGTTTTTGTTCCTTATATTCCAAGATACAAAATCCTATCTCACTTTTCACACAGATATCAGGGATTGGGATATTCACTCTCATCAGTTTAGCCTATTTGTTCTGACTGCGCAGTGTCCTGTTTTAGCCACCCTTTTTCAAAGCATATTGTGGATAATAAAAATTGAATTTTGGTAAACTGGAGGATTTTTTTGTTCCCCAGATGAAAATATACCAAAACCTCTCTCAGTTTTCGAACAGCTAGCTTGGATTGATATCTCCAAAGGTATGACTGGACCCTATTGTTCAGAATTTCGGGAGGAAAAAGTTCAAAGACAGTTAGTGACTTGGAGGCCACCTCATCAAATAAGAGTTGCTATCAAATTCAAACTGCTCTTCTTTGTCACCAACAATCCACAAATATAGTGCCACATAGATTCATTAGTTTTGAATGTCCTATATTTTAGTTCTATTTGTGTAAGACAGTTTGCGATATTTGTAAACAAATCTTGATATTTTTTCAAGATATTTTAGTTTATAATTTGTATACATATTTCATAGTTTGAAGTAATAGATGTTGATTGTTAAATATAATTTCATCTACGAATTGTAATTTTCTAGTTGCTGGGAGCATCAATAATACAAGGACATTTTTCACAGGATTCATGTGGTGTATAAGTTGGTGATGTTTTTCTTCTGTTGATCTGTTTAATCATTGTCTCTTTTCTCTATCATTTCTAAAAAAGCTTAATTACATAACAGAAACTATGATGAATAGGATATGTTATACAAAACACCCTATTTTGGTTGTTAGTAATTTATATGTTTTCTGCTGAAGTCAAATTAATGAATTCTTCATTGCTCCTTAGTTTCTATTGAATATTACATTTCTTCTATTTCATAATCCATTTAAAATTCTGAAAGATCCAACAAGTGCAACCTAGATTTCCCTGTGAAGCTCCTTCAAAGTTTGATGCAAATCTATTTAATCTTAGACTCCATAGCCCAATGAAATTATAACAATTTATCCAACCAAATAATCTAATAAAAAACAATCAGTACAGTAATAACTAGCCTAAAATTCACATCAATCATAGCTAAATTTTACAGAGAGATCCCTCTCTGAAGCTGGCAGGGCTAGATCCAAGCTTCCAAAGTGGTTTTGATGTTGTCTTATGTGTTTAGTCCCTCAACCTCAAAAATACAGAATGGCATCATAGTGGTGACCATATTAGGGAACAAACCTTTTAGATTCCCCGGAAAAGTGTATCAAGTTCTAGATCTCATTACTGATGATGGACAATGATCAGACACAATAAGGTTGTATCATTCACCTGGCAACTCCACGTTCAAAGTATCCAAAGCTTCAAATTTTTTAGTGTGACTCCACTGTCAAAGAATCCAGATTTGTAGAAAACTCATAGCGAAACCACTGCAAGTTGATCATATTTCTTGCTATGTAAGATGACAGGTTATGTGGCAAATCCTCTGTCTTGTGAAGTTTTAAAAGAAGTCAGGGATAAATTAGCCGATTTTCAAATTGATGAATATTTTTTAACGGTCGTGTTTCGTTGTTTGAAATTAAGCAAATTTTATCCTGAAAGTAAAGTTTGTTTTCTTGAGTTAGTTGTTGAAAGATTCGAGAAGGATATTGAACTTTTGGATTATCAGATTCAGTCCTATAATTTCTGAGATCCTAAACAATTCTTGGAAAATCTTCCTTCTCCAAAACAAGAGGAGATTGTATTTCCTTTTGATTTTCAGATTGCTAAGAATTATGTTTTCGAGTACAAGACTAAAACTGAATAGTGGGAATCAGGGTTTAACCTTGAGAATACAATTGATGAAATCTTCCATGCTCAATCGGTGAATGAAGGTTTGCCAAGTAAACTAATTAATCATGCCTTTACGGATCCTACATCAAACTACATGGAGGTTCTTTTTAGCTCAAGTGTTCAATCATGTTTTCATGACTAGATCCAACAACAATTTCCATTGCACTCTACAGCTTTGATTTTATGGACAAAAATTCAAGTTGTCCTTTTGATTGTGTTAACAAACAGTCAAGCAGCCCACTTATTTCATCAGCTACTTGACTTGATTCATTGGCATTTTTGTATTATTTGATTCAGCATGATTTCCAGCAGTATAGAGTAGGTAGCAGTGTACAAATAAGCTTAGTCCCCTGAGCATTTTGTTAAGCATTCTTTCCAATTTCAGTTTGAGATTGCAATTTCATATTTCAACTCAAGTGTGTATTTCAGTTTTTAGTGTGCAAAATGGTTTTGATTCCAGTTTGAATATTTTTAGTCATAGAGGTTTTTATGACAGAGCAGGTTGCAGATTTGGGATCAATCCAATGGATCAGGCTACTAGTCTATAGTGTTCTTGAAACTTCACCAAGAAGTGACATCCCTAACTGAAGCCAATGTTAGGGTCCTATAATTTTTATAGGATTGCTTGATTATAGATGATCATTATTATGTTTAAAATGTTGTAAATATTATTTCATCCTCCAAATTATTTACAAGAAGGGATCAAAAAGATAAAATGTGGTTAATTTTACTTGAAATCCTAATATTTGAGTTCATTGTGTCTCTATCCAAAGTTCGGAGGCATTATGTATTATAACCACAATTTCCACTCATGTCATAAGGGTCGAAAACAACAAAACGAGTTTGTCTCTTGTGGTTAAGTCTCCTCCACCATCGTGATCATCACTCCGTCAGATCAATAGTCAACAGGGTTTTTCGACCCCCCTAGCCATCCTACCTTTATTGCCCAGGGGGAACTGAAAAGTTGTTCTCCTCCCCACCGAACACACTCTATGTGTCATCGTCTCACTATTTCGGACCACCCCGTCACAACCCACTTACCGCTTTGACCCCCCTCTGAAAACCACCAACCTCTTCACCTTTTCCCACCTCCACGTCATATGTTTGTTTCATGGCCAAGTAAAACTATGCTTTTTCTCTAAATAGCATAGTACTTTCAAACATGGTTTATAAACAACTGAGAACGTATTTTCAAATACTGAAAGAGTTTTTTTTAAACCTCCTCTTGTACAAAAACCTCTCTCAGTTTTCTAACAACTGCTATTCTTTGGGAGATACTAATGATTCTTTGAAGGCAAATTTTCCATAAAATTCTTCTTTCACTCACATTTTTGCAGAGCATATTGTGGATAATCAAAGATGAAACTTGGGAAAATGGACGAGGTTTTGGTTCCTAATATGCCAAGATACAAAATTATATCTCACGTTTCACACAGATATGAGGGATTGGGAGATTCACTCTCATCATTTTAGCCTATTTTTTTCGACTGTGCAATGTCTTGTTTTAGCCACCTTTTTTTAGAGGATATTGTGGATAATCAAAAATGAATTTTGGTAAACTGGAGGAGGTTTTTGTTCCCTGGATGTTAAGCTACCAAAACTTCTCTAATTTAGGAATAGCTAGCTCAGATTGATATCTTCAAAGGTATGACTGGACCCTATTGTTCATAATTTTGGGAGGAAAAAGCTCAAAGACAGTTAGTGACTTCGAGGCCAACTCATCAAATAAGAGTTGCTATCGAACTCGAATTGCTCTTCTTTGTCACCGTCAATCCACAACGATAGTGCCAAGAATATTCATCAATTTTGAATGTCCTATATTTTAGGTCTATTTGTGTAAGACAGTTTGAGATATTTGTAAACAAATATTGATCTTTTTTCAAGTTATTTTAATTTAGAATTTGTATACATACTTCATAGTTTGAAGTAATAGATGTTGATTGTTGAATATAATTTCCTCTATTAATTGTAATTTTCTAGTTGCTAAAAGCATCAATAATACAAGGACATTCTTCACAGGATTCATGTGGTGTACAAATTGGTGATGTTTTTCTTCTGTTCATGTGTTTAATCATTGTCTCTTTTCTCTGTCATTTCTGAAAAGCTTAATTACATAACAGAAATTGTGATGAATAGGATATGTTATACAAAACACCCTATTCTGGCTGTTAGTAATTTATATGTTTTCTGCTGAAGTCAAATTAAGGAATTCTTCATTGCTCCTTAGTTTCTACTGAATCTTACATTTCTTCTGTTTCATAATCCATTTAAAATTCTGAAAGATCCAACTAGTGCAACCTAGCTTGCCCTGTGAAACTCCTTCAAAGTTTGATGCAGATCCAGTTAATCTTTAGACTCCATAGCCCAATGGAATTATAACAATTTAATCAACCAAACAATCCAATAAAAAACAATCAGTACAGTAATAACTAGCCTAAAATTCACATCAATCATATCAAAATTTTACAGAGAGATCCCTCTCTGAGGCTGGCAAGGCTAGATCCCAGCTTCCAAAGTGGTTTTGATGGTGTCCTATGCGTTTACTCCCTCAACCTCAAAATACAAAACAACAACAAACAAGAGACCAATTAAAATCGTGCTGATGGGACGTGCTGATGAGAATTGCTCTAAGTTTTCAATCAACACGATTTCAAGGGTAATAGGTGCGATGCCTCCTCTTATGACCACCTTTGACCAACGTGATATTCAAATTCATGTAGGCATTGATCCAAGTTTGAATGTAGAGAGAGAAAAAACGAACAGTCTCTCGCCATCCACAACAACTGCCCGCTTCAACTCCTCTCCAAACACTCTCTACCACCAAGGGCACTCAATTATCCAGCGACCAAGGTCACCAACTCTGATACCATGTTACAAAATAGAAGATGAAACTTATATACTGAAAACAAGAAGCTCTCAGGTGAGTGCACTGCACTTAGACACTACCCAGGCAGAACTGTTGTACCAATTAATAATTAAAATCAGGATATAGAAGTTTACATCATAATAGGGAGAATTCAATCTGACACCTACAAAATAGGAACTAATCCTAATCTAGGACACACGCTTAACTATGAAACAAACTCTCTCCAATAATACATATTCTCCATTAATTTCAACATTAATAGAAAAAGAATTAACATGAATTATTCAATTAAGTTGATGTACCATTTCAAACTAAATCTTTCAAGTTTCTTGACGTTCACCTCCATATATGAAATATGCAAGAATGGTGAAAATTACACTGCAAATTTTTCCAAACGTTTTCCAATCTCCAAGTAGTAGAAAAATCTATGTCAAATAGTAGTTACATCCCACCAACGTTTTCCAATCTCTGGGACTCCATGAACCAATCTCGGGGACTCCATAAATTATAAAGCAGGAATCCATGAAATATAAAACGACAAATCTAAAAAGCTCGTTTTTCAATAATTACAATAAGTTACTTAATAGTGAAGGTAATGTCCTTTACATTTTTAGACCCATGTAAGTGATATTACCAAACATTAGCATTTGAATGGCCATGGAAACAGCCTGAAGAGAGGGCTTTCGAACATGCTAGATGGAGAACATGGAGATGGGAATGATTGGATCAATCCTGACATCTGAGCACACAAAACACTTAATATGAGATATACCCCCTATAGATGCTATTTAATTTCTCGATTAACGAAAACTCGATATTTTGGGGCATTTTTCTTTTTCTCTTGATGAATCTTGCCAAAATATGTGAAATCTCCAATGTCAAAAAAAAGTGGTATTATGTTGTGCAATGTGCCAATAGTCCATGAACTTTGTCCTTCAATTCCATAAACCAAAAAAATAAGGGATTGTACTATTGAAATAGTTACCTCATGATATAACATCAATCACGACAATGCCAATTGCATCGACCACTGTTCCCCCATCGGCAAGTTTAATGTGAGTCGGCAAGAGTCAGTAAGTCATTAGTTTCATTCGGTGGAGATAATTTTTTATTCTCCAGCTTATGTATGTATAAATAATGGTATTTAGTAATGAAATAATCAAGCTCTTTGATAGAGTCTTCATAGTTTTTGTCACGATATCATAGCCATGTTTGAGTAAGCTCGGTGGAGCCAAGAGTTGTGGTGCCATGAGCGTGGAGTGAGGAGCAATGTTCGTTGGCATGAGGATTCTGTGGCATGGACATTAACTCATGAGTCAGGGTCGTGAGGCCTGCGTTGAGCGTGAAGCCAGAATTGTGTGAAGCCCACGTTGACCTGGCCATAATTCCACGCCACTTGTGAATTTTACGTGCATTTAATCACTGCTCTGAGAGTACTGTTGTTGTTCGATCATACTGGTGTGGCTGGTGGGATACAAGAATATCGCAGAGCATCCTTGGTGATCAGTGTGAAAAGGAGCCTCGTGCTAAGTTTGTGATTAAGGTTGAGGTGAGCATGGAGGTGTTGCAGTATATTGTATGAGTGTTGAGCTCCGTGGAGGCATCAGAGATTGTTGAGATGAAGGTGTGGTCGCTAGGATCTAGCAAAGATCTGCGTGTTGGCAATCCAAGCAATCTAGTGGATCGATTTCAGCATTACTAAAATCTTTAAAAGTAGCGACTGTTGTGGTGCAGTGCATAAGCATAAAGTCGTGTTGAAAGTGGAATCTGTTGTTGTGGAGCAGAGAGCGTGAATTGGCGTACTGGAACATCGAGCTTGTGTGACGACTGAGTGGAGACGCCTGAGGAGATTGAGCCACGGAAGGAGGTTGCTTTGATTGGTCAATTATTGTAGCCAAATTTGCTACAGGAAGAAACTAAGTCTCCTTTGTGAGGTCAAAAGGCAGCTTAAGGTTGCGGTGAGGCGTAGTTGAAGAAAGAAGTTGTGTGTGGCTCTGTGTTGAGTGTGTGGATCTGTGAGCAACAACTAGAATTGGTTGAGAAGAACCACCATCGTATTGCACAGTGTCAATCTGTTGGTGCAATAAAGTGAGTTGTGAGTTGTTGTGAGCTCAAAGCCAGAGTTATAAGCTTGATAGTGTGCAGAGATGTGGGCTCTGTGGTGTGAAGAGCCAGAGGAGGGCTCGGTGGTTGTGAAGGGAAAGTGGAGTCTTCCATGTTTTTTGGCGTTGTTGGAGAGCGCCATCACTGACGATCGAGTGTCCACTGAAGAAGGTTGTGTTGAATGTGACGCTTGTGTGGTGTAGATCGCAGAGATTTTCCAGTGGAGTGTTGACAGATAGGAGTGTCTGCAACTGTAATATTCCTAATTAGCTATGGCTAATTGAAATATTCTATTTTGTTGGATTTTTTCCTTCTATAGTTATTTGTAAATAAAAAGTGAGGAAGGGGGAACATAACTCACTTTAGAATAAAAATTCACTTGCTAGGTAGCACAACATTGTGACTTAAGGGGGAACCAAGGGGGCCAAAGGGGGACGTAGAAATGGGGCCCACACAGACACATGGAGGAACTGCGCAGGAGGGAAGGAACACATGGAAAGAAGGGGATCACGCAGGAGAAAGTGAGCCTAGGGATTGTGAGTGGCAAGGGCTATAAAATAGAGAGGAACCCCCTCATTTGGGATCATTCTGGTTATGAGCATTTGTGATAGTCATTTTGACTTAGAGCACGCTGGCTATTTAGCTACTATGCAGCACTGCTTAGTGCAGTGAGTGTCTCCGTTCGGAGATCTCACCCTTAGCCTCGGAGGACTTCAAGTGCCTGCTCAGGCAAGGTATTTCCATTGGATTCCAGCAATAGTTTCATCAGCATTTCAGCAGTAGTTTCATCAGCGTCTTTGAGAACTACGCAGAACCCCAAGGGGGTGATTTTCGGGGGTCAGCCATTTCAAAAAAGCTTTCTGGCTTTTTTTGGGTTTCTTGAGTAGAGTGCAATTCCAGAGTTTCAGCCTTTTCTGAGGAGGGGAGCAACCCCAAATCCTCATTCAAATTCCAGCAGTAGCGGTAGCACGAAATTTTTCCAGCAGCTGGGATGCATATTAGTGTGAGGCCATTTCAGGAAAGCTTTATGGGTTATTCTGGGTTTCTTGAGTAGAGCCCGAATCCAGAGTTTCAGCTTTTTCCGAGGAGGGGAGCATCCCCAAATCATCATTTTTTTTCTAGCAGCAACAACAGCACAATAGCGGCATCCACACATAGAGGTCATTATTGTCACTCTGAGAGTATTTCTTCACTTGCCTTGTGCAAGTCGAGGTGCCGCCTGTTTAATCACCTCCTGTACTCATTTATTGCTCAGTATAATAAAATGGCTTAGCATTTCTCGCTGCATTTCTTGTGTATCTGCTTATATTTCCGGTTTACATTATTATATGTTGTTCCACTGTTATTTTATCACTTCTGGGTTATTATATCATTTGCACATATTTGGTTGGAGTTTTTGCTGGGGTTTGAGGAATATTCTGGGTTAGGAATATTATAGTGGTATCAGAGCATAGATCTGGCTCAGCCTATGGAGCTAGCAATCTATGACACCAGGGGAAAAACCCTATATCTGTTACAGAGGTCAAAGATACAGAGACACTGGGCGTAGGTTGGAGAATACCTACGGAGAGGGAGATTGTGTTCCTGTGGTAGACGCAGAACAGAGAGAGCCAGTAGTGGACGCAGAGCAGATGGTAGACGAGGACGGGAAGAGATTTGCGGATATGCTCCTCAAATCAGTGCAGGATCTGTCAAGGCAGATTGAGGTGATGGGGCAGATATTCACGATAATAGAGGCCAGACAGTGGGACAGCCCACGAGTTTTTCAAATTGGTGAGGGATCAGGTGCATCCCATCACTTGCCAGAGCAGCGTGATACTGCAAAGCAGGGGGCCTCACATGCCCCTACACGCTCTACCATGCCCACCTTCTTAGGAGCAGACATGGGGGCCGCAGCCCAGCAAGAGGCAGAGCTCGGGCATATGGGCGATTATTTTGCAGAGTACCAGGCCTATGGGTAAGAGTTCAGGGAAGCCCTCTCATTCAAAGATTTTGTTCAGCTCCAGCGGGATAGCAGACCTCGTGATCATCACAGAGGGTACCGACATTACCATGATGGTGACACCCACCATGCAGCGAGCAGATTCCACTTACCTACGTTTGATGGCTCATCAAACAGTTCGGTAAATTCTTGGGTGGAGAAGCTGGACATTTATTTCCAACTTAACCAGATGTCGAAGGAAGAGGCCATCAAGGTGGCAACGTTGCATTTGGATGGCGAGGCCCAAGATTGGTGGTTTCATGGGATGGTTACATTGGGGCACTCCATAGTGACGTCATATGTTGAGTTTACCAGGAGACAGATGGAGCGATTTGATCAGAGGGATCCAGAGCAGCATTTCATTGAGCTGACGAGGCTAAAACAGAGAGGGAGCCCAGAGACCTACATTGCAGATTTCTTGAGGGTCTCTGTGATGGTGCCAGACCTCTCCACGGCACGAAGGGTCTATATGTATGTTGAGGGGTTAGAAGAGCCACTTCGAGGTCTAGTCCGATCCACTAGACCAACTACGCTCCAGGACACTGTCAGCAGGACTCGGGACTTACAGGATGTCTTACCCAGGACCCGGACACCTTACCCCAAGAGACAGACTTTCCAGTCTAAGGGGAAGGATGTGGGGATTCCACCTCCAAAGGGGAATCCAAGATGATTACATCTTGACGATGATTCCAGGAGGGAGCTGAAGAAGAAGCGGTTGCGCTTCACTTGTCAGGAGCCATGGGCACCAGGACATAGATGTGCTACTGGTAAAGCACATTTCATTTAGGTCTTCTCCGAGAGCAGTGGAGAAGAGGATGACGAGGAGGATGTGGAGACAGGAGATAGCCATGCCATATAGGGACCTTTACCACCTCCACTACCAGCAGCAGGTGGTGCATCTTTTGCACCCACTGGAGGGGCCCTTGCAGTGTTGTGGGGAGTTCCCAAGTATCTGATGCTACGCGTAGGAGGGACAGTATGTGGCCAGCGTGTATCAGTTTTGGTTGACAGTGGGGCAACCCATGACTTCATCGATGCCCAGATGGTTGAGCGGAGAGGTATACAGACAGAGAGCTTTGATGGGTTTTTAGTCTTGGTCCCAGGAGATCAGACCATGATGTGTGCTCGTTATGTTCCAGAGCTTTGAATGACGATGGGTACCTACACATTGACTGACCATTTTTTCCTGGTCGATATTCCGGACACCAACATGATAGTGGGTGTTCTGTGGCTTATCACTCTAGGGAAGGCCACGACAGATTGGAAGACCCTAGAGATGGAGTGGGATGATGAGAAGAAAGGGAGGCATGAGAAGATATGGGGACAGCACACATATCTACCTCAAACTGTCTCGGCTCATCGGATGGAGGCAGTCTTATGAAACGGAGACAGAGAGTGGGCAGTGGAGCTGTGTGCATCAGAAAAAGGAACTACAGGGCAGCCGGTACACCCAGAGATACAGTCTATCCTTGATCGATATGCCATAGTGTTTGGGGAGATTCCACCAGGACAACCACCAAATCGGGGGTTTGAGCACACCATCGAGCGTGAGCAGGGCATACAGGTTGTGATTACCACCCCCTATAGGCACCCCAAGGCCTATCGGGATGAGATTGAGCGGGCTATCCAGGAGTTGCTTGCATTTCCAAATTTCACACAGCCACTTGTTTTGGAGTGTGATGCGTCGAGAGAGGGGATCGACGCAGTATTGATGTAGGGAGGTCACCCTATAGCATTTGAGAGCCGGAAGCTCCTTCCGCACAAGAGGTTGTATTCCATATACGAAAAGGAGATGATAGCCATCATGCATGCATTGGCTAAGTACCGACAGTATTTGGTAGGCAACAGGTTCAAGGTGAGGACTGATCACAATAGCCTCAAGTTCTTTTTGGAGCAGAAGCAGCTACAGGAGAGGCAGCAGAAGTGGATCAGTAAGATCTAAGCATATGACTTTGACATTGAGTATGTCCAAGGTATGAACAACGTGGTAGCATATGCCCTTTCACGTAGACCAGCCACGTTGTCTCTTATGAGCTTGGATACAGATTGGAGGGCTCGACTCTTAGTAGAGTACTCCAAGGACATATTTGCATGTGAGGTTCTACATGGGCAGGTGGCAGATGATAGGTACAGGGTGGTCGATGAGATCATCTACTATAGGGACTAGATCTTCTTGACTGAGGGGTCTCAACTCAAGAAGAAGATACTCCAGACATCACATGATTCCCCATTGGCAAGACATCAAGGTTTTACCAAAACCTATAGGGCCATTAGGGAGAGGTTCTCATGGAAGGGCCTCAAGGAGGACGTATTCCAACACATCCGGGAGTGCTATGTTTGCCAGAGGAACAAGGGAGAGATGAGCCATTCCCCAAGATTATTGCAGCGTCTTCCCATTCCGGAGGGGAAATGGGAGAGTATTTCGATGGATTTCATCACAGGGTTGCCCATGGTACAAGGCAAGGATTGTATCTTTGTCGTCGTTGATCGACTGACGAAGTACACACATTTCTTTTCCATATCCGCACACTATATAGTAGCACAGGTGGTCGAGCTATTCTTCAGGTAGATCTTCAGGCTACATGGTCTTCCTAAGACCATCGTCAGTAACAGGGACAACCATTTCATGGGCAGGTTTTGGCAGGAGCTTTTCCGATTGGTGGGGACGGAGTTGACACCGAGTACCAGCTATCACCCACCGACGGACGAACAAACAGAGATAGTTAACAAGTGGCTGGAGGGCTACTTGTGTAACTATGTCAGTGGGCAGCATCGAGCATGGCTGAAGTGGCTGCATCTAGGGGAGTACTGCTACAATACTTCATATCACATGTCCATTGGTATGTCATCATTCTATGCCTTATATGGGTATCATATGTTATCTTTTGTCGACATGATGTTTGGTGATAGCAGGGCTCCTAGAGCCAAGATTTGGATCCAAGAGAGTCAGGATATCCTCCAAGCTCTCAAGGATAACATGGTTACAGCGCAAAACCATCATAAGCTGTATGCTGACAGGAGTCGGGTGGAGAGGCAGTTCGAGGTAGGGGACATGGTCTACCTACGATTACAGCCATACCAACAGTCATTACTAAAGCAGAAGGGGGCTGAGAAGCTCAAGCCCCGCTTTTATGGGCCATACAGGGTGATACGCAGGATTGGACAGGTTGCATATAAGTTGGAGCTGCCCCAAAGCAACAAGATTCATAACATTTTTCATGTATCATGCCTGAAGAAGGCATTGGGGCAGCAGGTGACTGTGACGGATGAGCTTCCACCCATGGATGATGAGGGGCATTTGGTATTGCAGCCGGAGGCTATCATTGACTCTAGGGAGAGACAATTGCAGAGCAGGACGGTCCGGGAATTCTTGGTGAGGTGGAAGAATTTGCCGGATGAGGATGCCACTTGGGAGAGTGACGAGATCTTACAACATCCATCACTTCAATTGCTTGAGGACAAGCAACATTTTGCCGGGGGAGACTGTAATATTCCTAATTAACTATGGCTAATTGGAATATTCGATTTTGTTGGATTTTTGCCTTCTATAGTTATTTGTAAATAAAAAGTGAGGAAGAGGGAACATAACTCACTTTAGAATAAAAGGTCACTTCCTAGGTAGCACAACGTTGTGACTTAAGGGGGAACCAAGGGGGCCAAAGGAGGATGCAGAAATGGGGCCCACACAGACACATGGAGGGACTGCGCAGGAGGGAAGGAACACATGGCAAGAAGGGGATCACGCAGGAGAAAGTGAGCCTAGGGATTGTGAGAGGCAGAGGCTATAAAATAGAAAGGAACCCCCTCATTTGGGATCATTCCGGTTATGAGCATTTGTGATAGTCATTTTTACTTAGAGCACGCTGGCTGTTTAACTAGTCTGCAACACTGTTTAGTGCATTAAGTGTCTTCGTTTGGAGATCTCACCGTTAGCCCCAGGGGACTTCGAGTGCCTGCTCGGGCAAGGTATTTCCATTGCCATTCCAGCAATAGTTTCATCAACATTTCAGCAGCAGTTTCATCAGTGTCTTTGAGGAATTGCGCAGAACCCCAAGGGGGTGATTTTCGGGGGTTGGCCATTTCAGAAAAGCTTTCTAAGTTTTTCTGGGTTTCTTGAGTAGAGTCTGATTCTAGAGTTTCAGCCTTTTCTGAGGAGGGGAGCAGCCCCAAATCCTCATTCGAATTCCAATAGCAGCAATAGCACGGCAGTTTTCCAGTAGCTAGGACGCAGATCAGTGTGAGGCCATTCTAGGAAAGATTTTTAGGTTTCTTGAGTAGAGCCCAAATCTAGAGTTTCAGCTTTTTCTGAGGAGGGGAGTAGCCCCAAATCATCATTTGTTTTCTAGCAGCAGCAGTAGCACAATAGCAGCATCCATGCAGAGAGGCCATTCTTGTCACTCTGAGAGTATTTCTTCACTTGCCTTGTGCAAGTTGATGTGCCATCTGTCTAATCACCTCTTGTACTCATTTATTGCTTAGTATAATAAAATGGCTTAGCATTTCTCGCTGCATTTCTTATGTATCTGCTTATATTTATGGTTTACATTATTATATGTTGTTCCACTGTTATTTTATCATTTCTAGGTTATTATATCATTTGCACGTATTTGGTTGGAGTTTTCGCTGGGGTTTGAGTAATATTCTGGGCTAGGAATATAACAGCAACCGAGTGTTCGCTGAAGAGGGTTGTGTTGTGTGAAACCAACAGCAAAAAACTGAAATCCCCTTTATCAAGTTTTTTTATGTACTATTGTAAGCCCTAGCTGAGACTAAGACCAGCAGACACCTTAAAGTTTAGGTCATCATGATTAAGGGGAGGTTTGTTAGAATATTAATCACATCGTTCATCCCAATTCATATGACGACGAGGAGTCAGCGGAAGTCACGGTGAGTAGTCGGCAATAGTGACAACGAGTAGTTGGCAGCAGTGACGACGAGTAATCGGCATAAGTGACAGCAAGTAGTCAACGACAGTGAGCAGTGGAATAATAGTCGGTTGGAATTGTTGAAATATAAATAGCAGTCGGCAAATTCACCATTGAACCTCCAACTGAGATTATGTATAAATACACTGATGTTGAATGTGATCGATAAGCTCTCTTGAAGAGTCTTCAAGCTCACTTTGTGAGTTTCAACACCTCCAAGGTCGAGATGAGATAGACTCTTCATCAACCCGAAAATGAAAGGATTTGACCACTGAAATTGTTACCACCAAGGGACAACTCTCGGAGAGATGTGCAATTGCTCAAAGAAGTTGGAATACTTCCACCCAATCCACGATAAAAATTCCAACGAAAGTCGAGATGTTTCAACTCAACTAAATGACCAAACTATGTTAGTATGGTCCCTTCCAAGCTGTTACCAGAAAGGTCGAGATGTTCCAACTGGATTAAATGACCAAAATCTATTGGTATCGTCTTTGATAACCAGTTGGAAAAAAATTTGATCCATCGAAGACATGTGCAATTGCAGATTGATTTTGGAATACATCTTATCTCAAGCAAATTATCAAAGAGGTCGAGTATTCTCAATGCTTTAAGATGCCCCAATTCAGGTGAAATTCCTCAACTAAAATTATTACCAGAAAGATTTAGAGTGTGCAGTAAAGAGAGGTTGCCAAGTGCTGGCAAAAGTGTACCTTGCAATTGTAGCTCATATTCTAGATTGAGATCATGGTCACAGCAGGGAGAATTATAGCAATGACTCTTCTTGTATGTTTCCTGCAAGTAATACCAAACCAGGAGCATACCTCCTTAGAGTTGTGTGTTGTCTAATTGAACAACTCTCGAGCTAGATCGCTTCTTATATGTTTTTTAAGGGACAGAAGATCCTGCACGTCCCTTTCTTGGAGACAGTCCATGGATGAGGAGAATCGATTACATTTCTCCACCAAATTACGACAATTTCAAACAAAATCATGAGAATCAGAGAGAAAATGAACAGAAGTTAATACACCAACCATATGATCCAGACTATTTCAGCAAGAGGCAGAAAATTTTGTCCAAGGAGTGGCTAATGAAACCTCTGGGCATGGACTGGCTTCACTCCTGGGCCAGGCTGCTATGAGAGCAGATACCATAGTAAGGATAACAAAATATTTGTGCACCCAGTTTGAAATCGTTTAGGATTCCAATTAATTTCAAAAAATTGGGCACCATTGCCAATTTGAAATAGTGAACGAGGTTGTTTGAAATCGTAAACAAAGAGGTGGCAGTGAGATTCAATCTGCGTTAACCACCTTATGTGATAAATTACGAATTATGGAGTTGTATGAGTCAGGGTGATTAAATCGAGTCGTTGAAATTGAAACCGTGAACCTTGCCGGAAAGACAATGGTCATGTATAAATATGCATATTAATAAGGCCATACATATGCATATTAATAAGGCCATACATCAAGCCAATGATTGACTTAGTGACTAGTTGTTAAGAATTAGGACTCTCTTGAGAATCCTCCTCAATAAGTAAGACATTCCATCCTGGGAACACAAATAATAATAATAATAACAAACACAACACTAACATGGGTTTATGACCATGCGTGCAAATTTACTATCATCACAGTCACACACCCACGTTGCAAGTTTGAATCCCATAGAAGCTCACATTTGTGGATTGTAAAGCTTAAAAGAAACACCACTGCCAGCGTGTTGGAACATGAATTTCCATTCTTGTCTCCAAGTACGTAGCGTTCAACACCCCACCTACTCTCTCGTGTTATATATGGAAATTGCGCACGACTTAAGTCCAGGGTCAGGCTGGCACTGGCAAGCCAGAAAAGCAAGCCGAAAGTGCAAGCATGCTGAGGTCCATTCTCGTCTACAAGCAAGTAGCATCAACACCCCACCCAGGGATGGAATTTGACGGGCATTTTGCCCGTCATAAGGCTTTTTGAACGTATTTGACGGCTGGAATTTGTCCATGCCCGTTTTGACTGACGTGCCCGGAAGAGTAAAAAACGTTTTTTTGACGTCTGGAACTTTTTCCAAAACGTTCTTACGCCTAGGGTTGGAATTTTTTTGAAAAACGTCATTCCCTTATCTCACAGCCTGCAGGGCCGTCACACACACTGTTTCCTTCCTTTTCCTATTCTCGCGCAGCTCCTTTTCGCCTGACATCATGCTTTACTCTCAGCTGCAGCGTGAAACTCTTGGCTGCATGAGGCAAGTAGCTCAATGAATTGTGGAAATGTCAAGAGGGCCGAGGCTGTCAAATTAGCATGTGGGAGGAATCGAAATTAGCATGTGGGAGCAGCCAATGGCCATAGCCATTTTTCCTGAAATTTCTTCTCTTAAAAACGAAGTCTCGTCCCCAATAGCAGCGAATTTTTCGCTCCGCCAGAGATTTAGTTTTTTGTGGAGAATGGGCAATTCCCACTTGTCCCGCGAGTCGCACCATTCCTTTAGCCGAAGATTTTTTCTCTGGGAAAATTTGGAATCTTTCCCTGGACGATTTCGGGGATCTGTGCATGCCACTGCATGGTCTCCCTGTCTTTCACCCAACGAATGTGGCCCGTGGGCTTGTTTTCTTTGTACAATCGAGTTCATGATTCACAGTGCACACTCTCTCTCAACACATTGCCCATTCAAACTTACGCCTGTCGCCCAGCTCAAGATTGGCTCCAAGGAAACTGCGAGGAAATTACAAATTGGTGCTTCAAAGTTCAGGTTAGTGATTGATTTTTTATTCTTCAAACACTGTGGGTCTACCGTCTGATTGTTGTTAGCTTTTAATTTTTTATTTCATAAATTTCACAAGAGTCTACCGTCTGATTGCTGCTAGCTTTTAATTTTTTATTAGCATTTTAAGGTATAGTAGTTGTTCACGATTCCCGATGGATTATTGTATTTTACAATCATTTTTTTTTTCAAATCTTGCTCTAAAAATAATATATTATACTGTTGTATAGGAGACGACTAGATAACAACAGAGTTTTAGAAATTGGTACAAGAGAAACCCACTGTGATTCTGAAACCATGCAGCTCCGTAACTTGTAAGCTTTATTAATAATAAAATTGGCTAATTCTTAGTACTCAAAAAATGAGAATGATGTTAAAAAATCGGCTACAAAATATTGAGTATGAAAGACAAAATTTGTATGTTAAATAATTTTATTATCATTTTTTTAGTTTAAAAGGAAACGCGATTTAGTAAAAATATCTAAATACCCTTTAAAAAAATGGCCATGTCAACTCAAGGATTTTTAGCTTAAAAGGAAACATGATTTAGTAAAAATATCTGAATACTCTTTAAAAAATGGCCATGTCAACTGAAGGATATTTATAACTTGACGAGGATGGTAAAACGGCTTGTAAATCACATCCACAATCTTCGCAACAATGTTTTCAGTATATGGTCCTACTTTGCAATTACAAATAAGCGCTCAGGTTTTCTTTTATGGTGCAGCACAGTTTTTATGCCCAAAAGTTTTGACCACATAATGTTTCTTTGCCCTGTTATGCACTTTTCCTTTCATTAACCCGTTAATTCTTCGATTATAAGTACTTACAGAAGGATGAAAGATTATAGAACTTAGTTATGGACAAAAAATACAATGGGAAACATACTCCGCAATCGGGAGATATAAATGTGTGGAATTTGACTTCCTTACTCAATTTGGATCAATGGGATTTCATTACACGTTATACTTTTTTCTAGTTCCATGCATGAATGAAAAAAGAAAAATCCGAAGACAGGCCGCAGTCGATGTTGTGTTTGGAACTGAGGGAGTTGAGTGGCATCGTGGATTTGAAAATGAACAAGGCATGTCCTAGTCCAGGATTAAACAACCAATCGTGCACATCCCATAAGATTTGAACACGAACTCCTTCTACATAAATGGTATCGTTGCCCCTGAATTTCCAGGGCAATTGATTCACTTCCACCAGGGTTGGAATTTCGATTTGAACTTTATATATATTAGTGTTTTATATATTTTTAATATTGACTTTATTGTTTTAATTATTTTTTTAATTTAATAAAAATTGTAATAATTGATTTTTTCTAACTTTAAAAAATATTAATAATAATTATTATTAAAATTATATATTTAAAATATATATATATATATATATATATTTTGTTTATAAATAGTATATAGAAAATAATATAATCAACCTAAATTATGTTTTGCTTTAGAGAAAATAGGGGTGGTTCAAAAAATATGGAATTGTTATATATTATGTTTTTTTTATATATATATATGAGGATCTAATAAAATGTTGATAATTCTAATTCTATAAAAAAAATATTTCAAATTTAAGATTACAATTACATGTAAGATTTAACAATATTATTAAGATGTTGAAATGCTAAGAAAATTTAAAAGTTTAACTATATAGATTAATATTCAAAATCAAAGTTCAAATAAATATTAATGTAGATATGAGGATTTCAACATATAACAACTTCCTTAATTTGATATGCCTTTGTCTTTACTTCTTCTTCAAATAAATATTAATATAGATATGAGGATTTCAATATATAGCAACTTCCTTAATTTGATTACCCTTGTCTTTACTTGTTCTTCTTATTTTTCCATTCGAGTGCTTCCATCCTCTTCTAAGTCTTCACATCTTAGCTCAAACCTCTTCCTTAACCATTGCCCTTGTCTTTACTTGCTCTTCTTATTTTTCCATTGCAATGCTTCCATCCTCTTCTAAGTCTTCACATCTTAGCTCAAACCTCTTCCTTAACCATTTCCCTCGTCTTTACTTGCTCTTCTTATTTTTCCACGCCCAGTTCAAGATTGACTCCAAGGAAACTGCCAGGAAACTGCAAATTTGCGCTTCAGGTTAGTGATTGATTTTTTTTTCTTCAAACACTGTGGGTCTGATTGCTGCTACGTTTTAATTTTTGATTTAATAAGTAATTTAATTTTTTATTTCACAAGAGATTTGTATGTGTAACTGCTCACAACTCTTTAAAACAAGGGTTTATCATTATGCAGAATATGGTTTCTTGGCCTGGAAATTGACATTCCACTGAAAGTTTCTTTTGGTTTTCAAAAAACTTATGGGTTTTTAAACTTATTTTACAGCGAATAAATATGTTCAATGGACAGTGATAAAAACAAAAATTATTTTTTGTTTTTAAAAAGATTCTTGGCTAAATTATGTATGAGTGTTAATCGCCTTTGAAAATTACGATAAATATATGAAAATTTTCAACATAATTATTTATTGAATGGTAATTTTTTAATCAAAACTTTATTAGTGAAGGGTTCATTTATTATGAGAACATCACTCTTGAAGAGCAAAATTTTTAATATAACGTTTCTTGACGAGAAGCATAAAGACCGAAAACGTCAAAAAAAAATTGTATAACAGGTAAAGAGAAATCCAAATTCCAACCCTAACCCCACCTACTCTCTCGTGCTATATATGAAAAGTGCACACGACTTAAATCCAGGGTCGGGCTGGCACTGGCAAGCCAAAAAAGCAAGCCAAGCAGTGCAATCATGTTGAGGTCGCTGACATGCGGCCTCCGCCCTACAGAAGATGAAGAAGGCAACAAAGCAAAGCAGTTCTCTATGTTTGCAGGAGAGAACGTGGAATCAGTGAATCAACACACACAAAGTTGTGGCGACGTTTTATATATTAAAAAAATTCAGAACCCAACAGTCTTGCGGCTGAATAGGTCACGGCTCCTTGGGCAATTTGAATAAAGAAGAATTTGCAAAGTCTATAAAGGCCAGGGTAGGGATCAAGTATGTGATCTAATACTATGCAGGGAAAGTGATAGATTACAATCCAAAGGCGAAGGTCGTGCATGTGGGCATCCACTAATTGAGTAATCTAATTAAATCCATTCCACCCACTAGCTTTTACGTTGTCTTCAAGCCTAGACCGCCTCTCCATGTTCTATCTCTTCCACCAACTGTTCTACCCACATGACACCTGCACTTACCTATTAAAAGATACCTTCATCCATATCAAGATATATATACACAAATATATTTTATGTATATATCCATTAATAGCGCAAACTGGGCCTCATCGCTTTCTTCGACCCTGGGCTCAGTTACTGATCCATGATCTTTTGGATATCTTGTATCCACCATTTTTCCACCGAAAACATCATATTTTACTCGTATTTGAAGCCCGATATTCATCATTTCCACTACTGAACCGCTCTCAATTGCATTAGTAATGAGATTCCCATAACTAACCAGAGCTAAGAATGTATATAATTCCATTAAAAATTTTCAAAATGAGTGGTCATCTGCGCAGGGAAATCAAAACACAAAGATACCATACCTCGATGATGAAGTAGATTTATGGAAGTCATTTATTCCCTTAATTAAAAAACCCAGCAGCCGACCAGGAATCCAAAATAGATAAATATGACCATGCTAATTCAACCATTTCTCCTGTATTTCCCATTTTTTAGCCACGTTAAGGAACCATGATTGAAACCCACTGTTCTAAGCCCTCTGCATACCAAGCTGAAGACAAAAAGTGTGCCCCTCATTCCACTAATAACTAGGCTTTTCCTGGTCCAATCTATGAACTTTGCTAGTCCAAATCCTTATAGGTTGGCACAAAATTTGTCGTTGAGGAAAATTTTCTCGGGTACAATCCATTATCTGTGAAGAGGATCATGGTATGATTACAACCATAATTGTAAAGACTGCAACACTTTTCGATTTGTTTCGTTGAATGTATTGAATTGCACAGTAAGGAAATAACTATGCAGCCATGGAGAAAACGTGGACTCCTTCGGGAAACACCCCCACCATGAAAACGCTCTTTGATGTATTCGAAGCTGAAATGTTGGCCACCAAAAACATGCCCGCTTTGACCCGTTGGCTCAGGTCATGCATGTGCATGTCTTTCGATAAACACACCGATCTGGCTGGATGGCGAGAAAAGAGGGACGAAAACGACGATAAATAAGACGAAAATGAATCTGCACGTGGCAGCTTATGTTTGGCCGGATATAGAAAGCGGTAAAAAATTGTTAGACGGTGGAGGACAAAAATAGACCGATCTGATTGCCTAGATTTGCCCGATCCAATTCATCGTAGGAAACACTTTCGGGGTAATTAAAAATTACTCTTATTTAAGAGATTTATTTATATTATTATATAAAAAGAAAATATGTTAATTTTGAAATTTATATTTATATTTATATTTATTATTAATATTTCACCTTGATTTTTAGGAGATACCGGTACGGGGAGACGCACAAGGGGATTTGTGGCAGTATGTTGAAATTTTAGGGAAATTTAGAGAAGACGGAAATTTTAGACGCACAAGGGAATGTGTGGCAGTACGCTCAAATTTTAGAGAAATTTAGAGAAGACAGAAATTTTAAGGAAATTTAGAGAGGACGGAGACGTTGAGATATACAATTTTTTTCTTTTTTAATATATATATATATTTCAAATTCATATTCAATAATGAAATACTCTGATTCATATTCATTATTCACCATTCTAAAATCTACATTGATTTAAAAATTAAATTCATCATTCATCATTTTATATTCTAAATTGATTTAAAATTAAAATTCATCATTCATCATTCTAGAATTTAATTAGTATTAAGCAAAATAGACTATAATAGATACTTAAATATAAAGATTGGAATAGTAAATTGATATAACTAAAACAAAAAAACAGTGGAGTGGTGAGTCTAAAAGTCACTTTAAAATACATAGAGGGCTTGGTGCTCTTGATTAAATATTAATTCCCCTTGTACATGACAAATTGCAACGGATATCTAAAATTCTACTTTCTCCATATGAATCCAATGAGGTCGAAACCACTCTCAAACATCTTGATTCACTTCATGGTAATGTTAAAAATTTAAGTAAAAAGAGGAAAATGAAAAATAAAGGAGAATGATGAAAATGAAAGATAAAGGAGAATGTATGAAAATGAAAGATAAAGGAGAATGTCACTTTTACTTTAAGAATTTAGCATTACCATGAATTGCATAGCATTAGTAGGGCAATATGGTCAAATATTAGGTTTCCCCTCTCATAAATCATTCTTTACAAGCAAATTTAAGTGGGGACGCATAGCCCATTTTGAAGGGGGGCGCCCAGATGTCCCCCTTTTGGGGAGTTGTGTCTCCCACACTAGGGAAACGTCACCCTTGCGTCTCCCCACATCTCCCCAAAAGGGGGACGTGGGGAAACGTTTCCCCAAACGTCCCCCGTCCCGAATGTGTGGGGTGCACGCCCCCGACCCTGGGATATGTCCCCCTGGAACACTGTTTATTATATATATAAAAAAATGAACATATTTTTTAAAAAATCTATTTTTTAGTGAAGTAAATAATTTTATTTATTTTATAAATTATGAAAATAAAATAATTCATAAAAAAATGTTTTTAAGTTTTTTAATAAAAAAAATTTAAAAATAAAAATCCTAATTTTATTTCAGTGATATTTATTATTATTTTATATTTTTTCTTATAAATTTTGCATAAATATCACCCATGAGGTGTAGACGAATTGATTTGTGTGGGGTTTAGTCCCCACTAAGTGAAGTTCAAACCTATGGAGAGAGGTTGAGGATGGGAGCCACCTTTGGGGGAATTAAATTATCTCAAGTGGCATCTAAGATTGAATAAGCTTTACACAATCCTTGTGAGAGTATCCTACTAGTGGGCAGATCATTCTTCCATCCAACATTAATGCTAGACCCAACCTAAGATTAACCTAATTATTAAAAAAATTGCATAAATATCAAAGTTATGACAAACTATAGTTATTATATTTGTGAAAGTTAGTATGGGTAGATTTCTAGCCTAGAAACTTTTGTTCTATTTAGCATGGGATCTGAGCCTACAATTTAGCATTTTTTGTACTAGGATGTGATCCTACGATTTAGCATTTCTTACTTTATACCTCCTACCATAGGAACATACTTCCTTTTTTTTTCCATACCTACTACACGTATTGCATAAATATCTATGGTGTGACAAATTGACTTTATACCTCTTTCCATAGGAACATACCTCCTTTTTTTTTCCATACCTACTACACGTATTGCATAAATATCTATGTTGTGACAAATTGTAGTTATTATAGTAATAGAATATGTTGGTGGATTCACAACATGGGCGTGTGATCAAATAAAGGACATGAATTAGATGTCCAACATTAGGGTAGCAATGGCCTAGGCTTAGGTGTAGAAAAGGAAAAGAAATTGCATAAATATTTAGGTGTAAAAGGAAAAGAAATTGCATAAATATTTAGGTTATGAAAAATTGTAGTTATTGTAGTAGTGGAACTTGGTATTGGTAGATTTAGCATATACACCTTTGTTCTGGTTTGGGATAAGATTTGAGCTTATGATTTAGCATTTTTTTTGGTACTTGGGATTTGAGCATATGATTTAAAAAAATTGTTGTACATGGTATTTGAGTATGCAATTTAGTATTTTTTATTGTACTTCCTACCACAAGATGTCAGGAACATACTATTATGAGAATTTTGAGGTAAAAAATGTACTAACAAAACTAACTTTAAAAGAACCAATAAGATTCAAGATAATGATGTCATCTCCATGGGAAAATATTTTGGAGGGAAAAGAATAAAATTATTTTTTTAACTGTATTTTCATCTTATCTCCTTATATTTACTCAAATGTCAAGTGTAGATACCTGTCGAATGTGGAATTCAATTCAACATCCAACAAGTACCCACTCTGCATACTTCTGAGTAGGTGCACATAAAACAAAAAAAAAAATGAAAATACATGAAAAACGTATTCAATGCACTTTTTTCATGTATTTTCAATTTTTTCGATGTGGGCCTACTCAAAAGTATGTAGAGTGGGTACTCATTGGATGTGGAATCAAATTCATCATCCAACAAATGTCTACACTTGACATTTGAGTAAATATATAAGAAAGTAAGCTAAAAATACAATTCAAAAAAGAATTTCCTTTCTTTTTCTTTAACAATTCATAAATCTTAATTTACTATTTTAATTATTATTTTATTATTTTCTTGAGGAGGTTGATTTTAAACCTCAAAATTCCCCTCATGCTCCTTTTGTCTCATACCTCTTACATGTATTGCATAAATATCTAGGTTGTGACAAAGTGTAGTTATTATAGTAACAAAACATGTTAGTGGATTCGCAACATGTGCATATATCAAATAGGGGACATGAATTAGGTGTTTTTCCTCCATCAGAACGTGCCATTAATGCATTCGTGCAAATAACCTATTTTATCCATTAATGTTCTTTCTTGCCCCATATGCAAGGTGTTTCATGTGTTAGCGAAAAGAATATATGCAAGCCTTGCCTTATGGTTATAAAAACTCCTAAGTGTGCTTGACAAGCTTTGAAGCATGAGTAACTCTTTATTTTGAAAGTGGTAAAGGTCATTTATGATTGTGACGTGGATTCTAAGAAGTATGAGTCTTAGAAGGAAAAAAAAATTAAGTGTGCCTTAAGCTTTGAAGCATGAGTAACACTTTATTTCTAAGGTGGTAGAGGTCATTTATGATTGTGACATGGATTCTAAGAAGTGTGAGTCTTAGAAGGTGAAGTTTTTATGAGATAAGGAGGTGGTGAATGTATTAGTAGAAATTTGAAATGGAGAACATAGAATTTGGATTGAGTGGTTCCAAGGTTGCTTAATTTGCAATCTCAACACTAATAATAGTGAGGAGTGGAGATATTGGATGGGAGACGCTCAAGAGTTCCTAAGTTTAAATAACATATGTCATTTTAGGAGTTTTCTCAAAGGTTTAAAAAGGCATAAGAAATTCATAGATAAAACATTGGATTATTACAAAAATATTATTCTCGCCTCTAGAATTAGATAATCTTGTTTTCTTTTCATAAATGATTTATATTATAGATTACTTGAAATTAGTTTAGTTACATATTTAAAGTTGTGGAAATAATTTTTAAATAAAATAAATTATTTATTCATAAATGCGATTTTGTTAGCAGTGGAGAAATTTGCAATAAAATTGACGAGAAAAATATGTTTAAATGGTTGTAATTTATTCGATGCACCTTCTATCTTTTAAAAATTCACCACTGGTTAGGTGTTTTTTTTATAGGGTTTAATCAATAGTTGGATTCACTGGATACGTCAACTGAAGTAATCATTTTTCTAGGTACTTGTACTTCTCCTACTCCTAAATATGTCTCCTACATCTAGGATTGTTTTATACTTATTATATTTCTGCAGGCAGTAAATAATGCATTGGGTTTTTAGTCAAACCCATATTTGTTTGGGTTTGACTAAAAAAAATTGCAAAAAATTATAATTGAACATTTCAAATTAAAATTTATTATTTTTAAAAAATAATTGAAATTATCTATTTCCAACTTGATTGGCTATTAAATTGAACATCTTATTGCTCATTGCATTAATTTGCTAACCTTGCAATGATGATGATGTACATGTTGTCAATTCATAAAATATTATTCTATTACAACATGAATATCTTATTAAAAATAAATATTTTTTAAATACCAAAAAGTGATGAGCATTTAGGGTCTAACTCTACGAAACTCACGGCTCACATGCCACTCCAAGCATTTTTTTTTATGGCTTATCAATTTATAGATCAATTGTGAATCAAGTTCTTTATTTCCATTTATACCCACGCGCTTGGCTTCCTTTTAATCATATTTATCTCTCTCTTAAAGGCACTAAGTATACCGATCTTGCTCCTCGAAGGCATTGACTATATCTCTTTGGGATTCTTGATTCACTCAATAATAGGAAACATTCAAGGACCATTAGGTCCACATGCTTTTATAGGTTATAGGAACTAGATTATCGCATAAGCAGCCTCACAATGATCCATTTTCATTCTTTGATCATGGTTTGAGGCCAATTTGTATCACTCTTCAACACATTGCCTTTATCTCTCATGCTTGCATATGAAATGCTATTCAGTGTATATAAATTCATTGTACAAGTTTCAAAGATTTATGACAACTATGATTGACATAAAATAAAATAAATTCGCTCCATACAAGTTTCAACCATTCATATAAAGACATTTACGTGTAATTTCATTACACAAATTTACTCAAGCTGACCATTCACATATATAAATAAATAAAATAATAAAAACTAAAAAATTAAAAACAAGTTAGTGCATAGATTGTGTTTTAAAAAATAAATTAAAATAAGTTGTTATCAATGTAAATAAAGATGCTATTCACATATAAATAAATTGATTTATATATAAATAATTTAAATGTATAAAAGTTAATAATGTTAAAAAAAATGGTATCATTAAATTAGAAACATATCACTCATTTTAGCTATTACAATTTTTTTTGAATTAACATTTTAAAAATATTTTTAAATATAAAATAATTATATTCTTATTATATATATATATATTAAAAATTGATACATTACATATGCTTTAAAATATAAAATAAATACATATGCTTTAAAACATAAAATAAATACATACACAAATAATTTAAAAATATTAAGATGAATATTATAAAAAAGAAGTTATGTAAACTATATTTTCCAAAAGTATGGATATAGTTATATTAGAGCAAAATCCAATCCATGTTAATATAGATAGCAATGTCTATCATAGATTTAATTATTGACTTGGATATCAGCATTCCTAGGTCAATGTAGACATTTTATTAATCCTTCACAATTAGCATGTTTTTCTTTTGGATAGTCGTCTAACATTTGACAACTTGCATATTTGTTCACTATGAGTATATTTGTTGGGACATATTGACTTGCATATTTTTCTAATAGACTACCTTCAAACAAGATTTAATTATCGATGGTCCTGCGTCTTGACAATGTGAGTTTGAACATCTAATTATTTATTACATCTAATTTAGCTATATATAAACTAAGCGATAAAGACTAGCTACTATGTAGCACTTGTTTAAATCTTGTTTCATGTAAAACTATTCAATTGATTTAAATCATGTTGTATTTGTTTATATAATTGAATAGTGAGAGTGAAGTGGAATGGAGTATAGTATTGACTAACATGGGATTAAACTTTTCCGTATAACATTCATCTATTTAAAAAAAAAAATATATCTTATTAATATAAAATTTATGGGAATTTTAGAATATGTTTTAAAATTGTACAATAAAAGATTTTAATTTTCTATTATTTAAATTTCATTTTTAAAAGAATTTTGATTTTCTATTATTTAAATTGCATTTTTAAATGCATAAAAAATTTGAGACATCTGAATTTGCAGGTGTCGAAGTAAAATGGTTTCCTAACTTGGGTCACTTTCGGCGACAAAGGTTGCATTTCCTTAGTTCTCTTGCTCTCAATCAATCGACTTCAAATTTTTTGCAACTTTTATTCAAGGAAAAACAGATTGAGACCTACAATGTCTTTTCCTCTCTGGAGGACATCAAACACATGATTCGCATCATTCACTTCTACCTCAACAATGTGGACTCTCGCTTGGCAAGGGTGGAATTGGTTCTAATTGCAGATTCCAGTTTAAGAGATCTCACAGACCCTCTTACTCATAGTGGAAATACTCCTATTCTACTCTCTTCTGACCATGGCTCTTTAGATGCTCATCCATGAGGTTCTATGGCTTCTAGCCTTGTTTTGGCACATATATGCTCCAAGGTTATATGTTTATTGTGGCTATCATCAATTTTTTATTGTAATTATGGGCAATAGACCTATGCATATCTGTCTCGTGTTGGCGATGGAGTTGTGCTTCCAATTTGTGTTTGATTGGTGCATCCTGGCTTTTATGTCTATATGTCTTTTATAGTCTCTATCTACTATTCTGTGTCTATTCTCTTTTGGTGTTCCTATGTTGTTGCGATTTCGGAAGTTGAAGGTAGTTTTGTGGTGGGCGCTCATCTCTTGGTGCAGCTCAATGATCTGTCTTTTAATGTCTATCTGGACTTTCATGAGGCTCTTTGTTTCCTGATGTTGTCTCCATTGTTGTGTCTCTCTGATAGTATGACCTTCATCTAACCAGCTTCTCAAATGTTACAACTAATGTAGACTTTATATTTTGCTAATATAAATTTATGTGTGCTTATTTACCAATAATAATAAAAAAGAGACATTTGGAATTCCAACAAATATCTAATCAAATCAATCAATTTGACTTTCAACTTATTTACATAAAATAGTTACACTTATAAATATATCTATTTTTTTCCCCAAGGAAAAATCGTAATTTTACTAAAAGAACAAAATTCCATGTTGTATATGCACCAAGAACATTCAATCATACTAGTCAAATAATTGGTTCCCAATAAAAGTGATAACATAAAGCAATGACATGTAACAGGAAAAAAACAACAATTGCGTTGAGTAAAAAAACTTAGTTACCCATTCTTGCCTTTTTTATTTTCCACCGACCTCCTTCATTAAAAGAGTGTTGATGGTGTTGGACCTGCCAACATGTCAGTGGATCTCCCTCGTAAGAAGTCCCAACTAGACCTCAGACTGTTTGGAGTAGGAGTCCCAGGAGTGGGTAGTACGGTATCGCCTTGACTGCGGTTGCGCGCAGAGATAAGTAAGATGTCCTTGTTGGAAGCAAGGGTGTGACCTCATAGAAAGTCAAGGAAGATGCATGGAAAGGCTCTAACACATGGAAGGGGAGAAGAGTGCGCCCCTTAGAAACCTGTAATAGTACACAGCTTGAAAGGGAACACATGAGTTGAAAGACATCACAAGATGGAAAGCAGAATAGTCGACAATCCAAAGTGATGAGTTAAACCAACAACACACTTCAATAAGATTCATACAAACATATACAGAATAGTCCATACATACATGCGTAAGTTACAACTACATACATTTTTAGAGTAACTAGAATAGTCAAACTACGATAACAACACATGCATGAAACTTGTTGGCTCTATTATATTAAAAGAGTGAAAGATGTAACCATACATACAACCATGACAACCACTAGCCCCAATATGGGAATGTTACAGTCACTATCACATGCTCCTCCAAAGAGATGTACTCGCTCTGCACTGTGGAGAAGCCAAGGCTCGTTACAATACACTCCAAGATTTCTCGAAGTTATGCCTATCAGAAGCTTGGCTCCCAAAAGCCTTTATAATGAGTTATGAGGTTCTATATATAGAAAAGGGTGGGGTGACCCTTGACATTCCCCATTGTGACTCTTGAGCTACCCTCATATCTCTTCAACTTACACATGACTATTTACATTCTACTATTGACACTTGTTCTTTCACTTTACAACATGTTTATAATACATTTTACACATGTACCCATTTGAGACAAAAATGGGCTTGAGTAATCCATGCAAGACCTCACTGAGACTCGGAAAACTATGGGAAGACTAACTCATCAACATCCTCTTGGTGATCAATGGTGGCGAACTAATGCCAAGCTTGGTAGTCTACTATGGTGTCTGCGTACAAGGTGGTGGCATCCTTCTGAAAGAGAACTCTTGCATCTGAGTACACTGATTTGGCACCTCTATCCAACTTATCATATAGCATGTGCATCATGGTTATGAGTGCAATCAGACCAACGACATACTGGTGCATAGCGTCTGTGCTCATCTGCAAATCTACACTGGTGGCTATGCGCATCAACTGATCAAAGTACATGTCTAGCTCCAGTTGGACTTGGTTCTTTGCTTTTGCCTCAGTGAGTGTACAATGTATGGGATCGCATGCATGCACACAATGACATCCATGCTCCCAAACACTCGTGCATGTGAAGCATGTAAGCTGGTGATGAGTTGTGGGAGTTCCTCATAGTTCTAGATCTGACTCCAAATGTGTGCCTTCAACTCCAATGCCTTTGGCTTCATCATCTTTGGCAAGTACAACGGGGCTCCCTTGTACCTCATTGTCCATATCTTCATGTGATTGACAACAATGTGTATGTCTGTCAATATGCATGCTCTCCTAGCACAGTGTTGTTTCCAACCATTAAGATGGACAACTGACTTATGCATGGTGATGAACCTAAACTACAACTTCTGCATTACTGTCTCGAGAGATGATACTTTATCAAGTATCGCTTTCCTTCATTCTTCTGTGGTGGATGTTGTAGCTTGTTGTTCTCTCTTCTTGGTTACTTACAATTCCTTAGCCATGTGCTCATTCTCATCTATCAAGAATCTCACACTTGAGTTGGTGGCTTCAACATATGCCTTTATAGCATCGGCCAATGCAGTTGGATGTCTATGCACTTTAGATACGATCACTCATTCTCGAAAATGCACAGGAGATGCGTGGTCATTCAGAGTGGGCACTCTGTGTGACTGCACAATTCTGTGTTGTGGCTTGTCAAAGGATATGTTGTGCACATCTGATTCTGGATTGTCCTAAATGATTTGAGTGTCTCCTTAATCACTTGGGACTTGCTCTGCTCCCGGATCTAGTGAAACTGGTGGAGTGACCTCTGGGTCCTTGGGCATGAGGTCTATATCCTGATCCTGCTCCAATTAAACCACATACGCGTCCATCTGCTCCAACATCTATTCAATCTCCTGAGCAAAGTACTGCTCACCCTGTTTTCTATTTGCCAGATGTTCAGATTCAATAACCTGTATTTGTGCAGTTTCATCAATGTGTAGACATTGTGCTTCCTATTGTTCTTGTTCCTGTTGCGTTCTTTCTCCATTCGACTCAACTCTTGTTTTTCCCTTAGTGGTTGCTTTAGCTCCTGCAACTTCTTCTCTACCTCTTCCACTTTTTGCTTCTCCCTCTGTCTTTGCGCAACCCTTCTGTTGTATTGTCACTTCTTTGCATCGATCTCCAAAGCTTCTCTTATTACAAGTGGATATGCCTTGAACTTGCATATTTTCTCTGCCTCTGCACTGTTGACAACCTTTCTCTTGCCTTTGTCATACGTAGGTTTGTTGCTAATGTTGTTGCCCTGTTAAGCGCTATTGCCTTATGCGCTGCTAACCATTCTACGGCCTCTCTAACTGGTTCATTGAGCCTGAGGAGTTATAACAACATCTCCATGGGTCTTCCTCAGGCCAATGACATGCCCTGTGGATCCATGGATGATACACTCTCGCACAGTGTTCCTTCACTAAGAAATGTGGGTCATATGGATTGAAACTTTTGGTGTCAAAGGTGAACCTCTTGAATTCCTCCGTCTCCGCCTCAACATGCTTGAAACTCTGGATCTCATACAACCCGATCCACAAAGGAAGAGCGAGCCAAGGTGCCTTCTTCTTCCTATGTAGTTTCGCTGATAACCCTATAGAGATGTGGTATGCTACTTCTTGCATGACCATCTTGTGCATGGAAAACTTCGTAACACATTCAGAGCCTTCTCCGCATTGTACATTCGGATGAAGGTGCCAAGGGGTGAGGCATGTCAATCTTCTATGTTAACCAATGCCTTCATCCCTACCGTGACATGCAAGGCGGATCATGCTCAAAGATCATCCAGTACACCGGGGTGACGAAGTGGTATGATAGTTGTAGTATAACTCCACGGAAACTACACTCGGAGAACAACTTGCAACAGATGTGAACAAAGGTTTCTGAAGGTGTCCATGCCCAACCCAAGTTAGGGAACGGTTGATGAGCACAAATTGCATCAAGCATGTAAGTGGACATGAAGAGCTTTGCTTTCTAACCCTTGAGCGGATGCCAAGCATTTGTTACTTGTCCCTTCAACTGCAGAGCCAACATGTCAGACCAATTGAAAGGTCTTTCTTCATTCTCCAGTTGATCCAACACAATCACCCAACTCTGTGAGAAGGTCTTTGTACTCTCAGGGTCATACAAGCGACCTGCGAAGGTGACCAAGCATTGATAAGCCTTCCACAATGTCTTTGTCTTGTATACCTGGTTGGGTGTCATCCTGAACTTAAACACCTCTCTCACCCAGCTCTTCAAGATCTCTCTTGAGTTCGCTCTATTCTTGGGATTAGTGAAGATTGCATCCATTTTGTTCACCAACTACGGAAAGTGATACATCTCCTGAAAGTTTTCTTCCTTGAAGGTAGAAAGTTTTTTTCCACTGACATTGATTAGTATCATTGTCTCGAGATCGGTATGCAAGACAATCCAGTGGATCATGTCCGTGAATGGAAATGCAGGATACCTGCATGCAACCCGGTACAATCCTGTGTATGTTGACATAGACTCTGTGGTCCTCTAGATTCTCCTCAAAGGTGCCTGAGAAGATGTCATTAATGTCCTACCATGTGATCTTGATCTCCTTGTCTATGAACATCCAAGTATCCTCATAAATGGGCAATCTCATAGACACTTGTTCGACCACATCTCCAGTTGCGCTCTCAATGGTGTCATTTGACCCTACTCTCTTAGAAGCCAATGTACCTGTAATGCTGAGAGACTATTGAACACCTGTGATACCTAGAGACAGAGGAATGTTCATGGCAAGCAAACTATTAGTTGAAAACCAAAAGCAACTTGAGGACTGACATGCAACACACCTGATTGACTGATTGGGAAAATTGCGCAGTTTTCTCTAGGGAGAGGTTGGGAGACTGACTACTCAAACTGTGTATAACACAGTCCATTATGCCAGTGATATGACTGACTTCTAAAACTTTTCAGAGCACAATCTAGCTTGGCCTGTTGAGGACTAGAACTGGGCAATGCGCAGTTTCAGTCAGCATGACTACTACACGGGAAATTGCACTGCGCAATCCCGGGGGCCAACTGAGGCACTATCTCTCAAGACTACACAGACCACAGCCTGGGAGGCCAGTGTGAGGCAGGCTCTGCACAATCCCCGGGAGTAAGGCAAGGCCTTCCATCCTTGAAATGTGTAGTGAAAGCTGGGCAAGTCAAGGTTCGAGCCAAGGCAGCTCAGACCTACCGATGAGCGACTGAAAAAAAAATAAGTATTGAATGCATGTGCGGAGATGGTGCAGACATGATTGAATGAACATGCATGTGATTACAGTTAGTGTAGGATTTAGTAAAATGGAAAACAATGAAGTGTGTGAAGCGAGTCGCCGCAACGGCGACCGTTAATGCAAAAACAGTGTCATGGATGCGACAGTGAGGAAATGCAATGAAAAACTCGAAACAACACTTCTACAAGCTAATATGCATTGAAATGAAAATAAGAGTTCAATAAAACCAATCAAATGGCACTCACACAAATCGAAATATGAAAAGTGACAGAAAAGCAGCAAAAGACATGAAAAGCGAACTTACCCGGAAAAAGTTGCGATGAGTGTGATGAAAGTTCCTAGATGCATTGGTAATGTCAGAGCTCCAAGATCGAAAGTGAATAATGAGCTCTGAGGCGTTGAATAAATAGTTTTGACAAGATTAAGGCTTATGATGCACATGCCACAATTTTAGGAAAAAGCGACACTTGGCGGGAGGCTTCTAAAACGGATTTTGCATGTAACCCCTAGATGATAAAAATATATACCTAAAATATAGGGATGTTTTTTTGTTTTTTTGCTTTTTGCTTTTTTGGGAAAAACTGCCCATGCATGCTAGGCAAGATTGCACAGTCCTCGAGGGAATCAGTCAACCTGTGAGCACATGCAACGGTCAGCAAGCCTTGGGATGAATTCTACACGATTTCTCTGTTGAGTAGCTCTGGCTGCCCCTCAAGATCTGCACAATTTCTGGACTGAAACGAAGGGCTTCCAACTAGAACTCTGCAAATTCCGAGAGCAAGCCCGATGATGGGTTGCTCTGCGCAATTTTCTTAGGGAAGGCAGCCTACCTGCTCTGCGTAATTTTGGAGAGCAGTGTTGGCTGCCCGAATGCACTATGCAATTCTAGAGAACAAGTTTGGTTTCCCTCTAGTGCTACACATTTTTCCAAGTCAACACAAGAACCAATTTGAGACCAAGTCACAAGAGGTCATCTTGTGGGTGAAAGGTGAACAGGTTAGCGAATACAAGCTGTTATGCCAAAGAAACTCGACTGAAATCATAAGTACCTGCGCAATGCAAGACATGCTGCTAAGGATCCTTGGTAGGGAGGCTCCAAAATGAAGCTAAGGAAAAAATTTGGAGGATGGTTGTAGTCGCTACAACATTGGCGACACATTGGTAGAACTCCATCTCTCTGAATGGACCTTGTTTTTTGAAAAGCAAGTCTAAATCCTCCAGAAGTATTTTTCGATTCTTCGATCATCGTGGTTTCCACACTAGCTTGAGTGAAAGATGTAGCACCTATTGTTCTCTTGATCGATCAACACATTCCAAGCCATGTCAACTTAGTTGTTACGATTGGGAATGAGGGATATATTGGTGCACTAGTAATATGAATATCATAGTTTAAGTTTCATCTCTGGTGTTGCTCTGCAGCTAGCAAGCCTAGACAATACCCTGACGAAGTCACGCAGAAAAACAAGCATCGCTTCGCTGAAAAACAAGCAGCGCTTCGCTGCCAACGAGCCTGGTCAGTACCCCGATGGAGTTACTTTCATCACCTCTCTATGCAGGAATCCTTTCTCTTCTTTCGCCTTATTCATTTTTCATTTCTTTTATTTTATTTTTTTCAAAGAACTGTGCATAGGCGCTTATTTATTTCATAGCTGGAAGAGGGATCCCGAATTATTGAGAGAAGAAGAGGCTATTCCTTCAGATAAGTATGTGGTTGTGTTATATTCTTTCAATGACTAGCTCCAGTAGTTAAGCGGGGGGGGTAGAGGGGGGCGACATCCCCCCTCTATCGAGGGGTTTGAGGGGGGTGGTAGGCCCCCTCTATGGGGTCCAGGGAAGTGCCCCAGGAAATAAAAATAAAATTGAACCCTATATTAGGTGGGCAGACCTACCTATGGTTTTGTGCATAGATTTCGCACATGGTTTTGGGCACGATGGTTTTCGTTTCATGGTATTTTGTAGATCTGGTCAAGGGAACTACAGTTATGTTCTAATCCAAGGTTAATGTATTGGGGTTTATGGATGCTTTGACATGTATATATATGTATTGTAACATTGAAAAGAACATAATGAAAAATCAACCTGGTAGTCTTGGTTTTGGGATCCAAGGGAAAATCTCTGTGTATATTTGTTTTATGTGTTATGTTATCACTATTGTTTATTTTCTATTTTTAGAATTTGTATGCAAGTAATTTTTGTATGGGGTTAAAACCTATATTTTATATTAGAGTTGTTTTGGCTTCAAGGGGAGGCCTTTGTTGCTGAGGGGATTTGCTCAGGCCTATGGTGGACCCTGTTCAGTGGGAGATCTGCGGGATCGATTGTTGTGGTGAAAGAAGATGGAGAATAGTGAAAAGATAGAGATCAATAAATTTAGTGGTTAGAGGTTTGAGTTGTGGAAAATCAAGATGGAGTATCTGCTCGTTGATAAAGATCAGTGGATCGTGGTAGATCCAGGTACTAAACTAACGACAGTGTCCGATGAAGAATGGAAGAAGTTGGATCGGAAGGCAAAAAGCACAATACGATTATGTGTCTCAGATTCAGTATTGTTGAATGTATTAGGGGAAGCTACGACAAAGGCTTTGTGGGACAAGTTAGGGAAAAAGTTATATAACCTAAGGATGAAAGATGGAGACTCAGTAACAGAGCATCTAAACGCATTTAATACTCTGGTAAGCCAGTTATTATCCGTTGATATTAAAATTTCAGATGAAGATAAGTGCATCAATTTGTTGTGTTCTCTACCAGATTCGTGGGATAGTCTAGTTGTTGCAATAGGTAGCAATGTAACTACCTTGCAGTTTGATGAAATAGTCTCATCCTTGCTGACGGAGGAGATGAGCCAAAAAAATATGGAGAGCTAGAATGGTGATGCCTTGTTTGTATGAGGACGGTCCTAGAACAAAAACAAAAATAAGTCCTCCAGTGGAAGATCTAAATCTAGAGGGAGATCTAAATCTCCAAGAAAAGCTATAACGATGTGCTGGAAATGCGGAAAAGAAGGGCACTACAAAAGGGACTATAAATCTAAAGCTCCTGAGAAAGGAAAGGGATCTGATGATGCTCCTTCTGCAGAGGCAAAAATCACCTCAGATGAAGATGGGGATGTGTGCTTGGTTTCTTCTTCAAGTACACATGTAGATCATGAGGCGTGGTTGATTGAATCAGGTGCATCATTTCACTTCACTCCCCATAGAGAGTGGCTTTGCGAGTATGAGAAATATGATGGTGGTGATGTCTTCTTGGGGGATGACAGGAAGGCTAGAATCATTGGTCGCGGAAAAGTCAAGTTGAAGTTGCAAGGTGAAAGGATTAAAGAACTTCTAGGTGTTCTGCATATTCCTGCATTAGCCAGAAATCTTATTTCTATAAGAAAGTTGGATGATGCAGGTGTAAAAACAGTGTTTGAGAAAGATACTTGCAATATGGTTCGGGGAGCACTGGTATTGATGCGGGGAGTTCGGATTGAAACTATGTACAGGATGCTAGGTAGCACTGTTATTGATGGGTGCAACAGTTCTGTGGTTCCTGAAAGTGGAGCAGAAAATCTAGTGGTCTCTAGAGAAAAGGCCATGTTATGGCATCAAAGGCTTGGACATATTAGAGAAAAGGGCCTTCGAATACTTCATGGTAAAGGTATGGTAGAAGGTATGTCTAATAGCTCTCTGGATTTTGATTTCTATGAAAATTGTGTATATGGGAAGTAGAATCGAGTGAATTTCCCCTGTGGTGGTAAGAAGGAAAAACAGATAATAGAGCTTGTGCGTAGTGATGTGTTTGGACCTGTGTCGGTTCCATCACTGGGAAAGTCTATGTACTATGTATCATTTATAGATGACTTCTCAAGGAATACATGGATATATTTCCTCAAGAAGAAATCTGAAGTCTTTGATGGGTTTAAAAACTTTAAGGCTCTAGTGGAAAACCAAACAGAGAAGAAGATAAAAGTGTTGAGGACAAATAACGATAGATATTTTTGCAAGAAGGAATTTTAAGAGTTCTATAAGAAGTGTGGTATAGCACAGCAGAAAACTACTCCATACACACCTGAGAAGAATGGAGTTGCAGAAAGAATGAACAAGACATTAATGGAAAGGGAAAGAAGCATGCTCAGTGGTGCCGAGTTAGGACAGGAATTCTAGGCAGAGGGTGGAAACTACATGTTACTTGGTCAACAGATCACCTTCATCAGCGTTGGAGGATAAGACTCCACAAGAGGTATGGATTGGTAAGAAACCTTCTCTTTCACATCTGAGGGTATTTGGATGTGATGCATATGTATATGTTCCAAAGGAGAAAAGAACAAAGTTGGATAGTAAATCGAAAAATGCATTTTTATTGGGTATAAGGATGGTTTAAAAGTTTATAATCTTTGGAACCCAGTAACAAGGAAGGTTATGTACAGCCGAGATGTGGTGTTTAGAGAGGTGAAAGATGTTATTAAACATGAATTCCTACCAAAGGAACATGAGAAGATAGAGTTTGAACCAAAGGAGGAAGAATCAGACTCTATAGTAGAAGAGGAATCAGAAGATGAAGAGCCACAAACTCTGGTTGTGAAAAGATCAGTTCGAGAAAGAAGGCAGCGAGAAAGGTATAGTCCATCTTCTTTCTATTCAATTTTTTTTTATCTATTACTGATGATCATCCCAGAACTATGAAGGAAGCAGTAGATTCAAAGGATCACAAACTCTGGAAAGAGCCCATGGTTGATGAAATGGCATATTTGAATAAAAATGAGGCTTGGAATTTGGTGGAATTACTAGCTGGAAGGAAACCCATTGGAAGCAAATGGGTGTTCAAGAAGAAGATGAATGTAGAAGGAAAGGTGGAGAAATTCAAAGCTCAGTTGGTAGCAAAAGGTTATTACCAGGTGTCGGGAATTGATTTTGGTGATATTTTTTCTCCTCTTGCCAAGGTAACTTCTATTAGATTACTTTTATCTGTTGTTGTTGCTTTTGATTTTGAGGTAGAACAGATGGTTATGAAGACAACATTTCTTCATAGGGATCTGGAAAAAGAGATCTACATGCAGCAACCTGAAGGATTTGCGGTGAAGGCTAAGAAAGAATTGATATGCAAGTTAAAAAGTCTATGTATGGGTTAAAACAGTCACCAAGCATGTGGTATCAGAAATTTGATACGTTTATACAGGGACTTAGCTTAACCAAAAGCAAAGCAGATCATTGTGTGTATTTTAAATCAACTGGTGGCCATGTTATTTATCTAGTCTTGTATGTGGATGATATGTTGCTGGTTGGAAATGACAAAGAAATTATCAAGGATTTGAAGACCCAATTGTCTTCCAAATTCGACCTGAAAGATCTTGGTGCTACAAACTATATTTTGGGCATGGAAATTAAAAGAGATTGGGAAAAGAGGAAGCTCTGGTTAAACCAGAGGATTCAAGTATGTCCAGACAATACTGTAGAGATTTAATATGCAGAATAGTAAATTGGTGAAGGTTCCTATTCTTGTAGGTGTAAAGTTATCTGTTGAACAGTGGCCCAAGACACAAGAAGAGGAGAGAACATGTCTCGTGTTCCATATGCAAGTGCAGTCAGTAGTCTGATGTATGCGATGGTCTATACTATACTAGACATTGCACATGAAGTGGGAGTATTTAGCAAGTTTATGTCAAAACCAGGGAAGGAGGATTAAACAACAGTGAAGCAGGTTTCAAGTATTTGCATGGCATTAGTGACTATGGTTTCTGCTACCAAGGAAGATCAGGATTGGACAGATTTTTGGACATCCGTGGTTTTGTTGATGCAAACTGGGCTGGAGATCTGGATTAGAGAATATCTACAAGTGGGTATGTGTTTAACCTATTTCGAGGTGCAATCAGTTGGATGAGTAAGAGACAATCCGTAGTGGCACTGTCAACTACAGAGGCAGAATACATGGTAGCCACTCATGCAAGCAAGGACGCAGTTTGGTTGTAGAGATTGTGTTCAAGTGGGGTTAATACAACGAGCTATAAGGATAAATTGTGACTGCGAAAGTGAAATTTTCTTGGCAAAAAACCATGCTTATCATTCAAAGACAAAGCAAATTGATATTTAGTATCACTTTGTGAAGGATATGGTAGAAGACAAAAAGGCGTTGTTGGTAAATGTGGACACTTTGAAGAATATTATAGATGCATTGACAAAGTTTGTGAGCACTGAAAATTTCTCTTGGTGTAGAGAAACAATGGGCATTGCAGGGGGTGGATCAATGACTAAGCTCTCCTGTGGAAATAAAACAATGAGTGGGAGAAAGTTGGGTTGTGTAACCCCCCCTTCATTGCATTGCATGCAGCGAGGTGGTCACGGGGGGGGCGACATCCCTCTCTGTCAGGGGATGGATCAATGACTAAGCTCTCCTGTGGAAATAAAACAACAAGTGGGAGAAAGTTGGGTTGTGTAGCCCCCCCTTCATTGCGCTACATGCAGCAAGGGGGTCACAAGGGGGGCGACATCCCTCTCTATCAAGGGGTTTAAGGGGGGCGATAGCCCTCGTCTACGGAGTCTAGGGCAGTGCCATGGGAAAAAAAAAATTGGACCCTATATTAGGTGGGCGGACCTACTAATGGTTTTGTGCATGGATTTCACACATGGTTTTGGGCACGATGGTTTTCGGTCCATGGTACTTTGTAGATCTGGTAAATGGAACTACAGTTATGTTCTAATATAGGGTTAATGGGTTGGGGTTTATGGATGCTTCAGGATGTATATATGTGTATTGTAACATTGAAAGGAACATAATGAAAAATTAATCTGGTAGTCTTGGTTTTGGGATACAGGGGAAAATATGTGTATATTTTTTTTGTGTTATTCTCTCGCCATTGTTTATTTTTTGTTTTTAGAATTCATATGTAGGTAATTTTTGTATGGGGTTAAAACCTACAATATATACCTTTGACATACTGGTTAAGGTTTTCCCCCTCACCTTACTCTACTTAACCGAGTTGACAAGGGTTAACCCAAAAACAACTGATTAGAGTAGGTGGTACTAGTTAGAGCGCAAGTGTTGTGTTTTCACCAAGAACCACTTCGAACAAAGTGTATTTTTCATTGGTGTGTCATTAACTGAAGACAACAAGTTTTACATAAAGAGGGAAGACAATAGATAACCAAGTGTTGGTAGTTGTACAAGTCCTCTTGTACTTTACCCTTCTTGTCTTAAGAGTCGCACACGGTTTCATGTGAAACTAGCCTACAAACATAAACAAGCAAACAAAATAACAAAGAAAAGAGCGGAAGCAAATGTGAAAGCAAATCAAACAAAAAAAATAAAGCAAGAAAGCAAACATGCATGCAAGCAGAGAAACAAAATCAAACACTACTCCTACTCTTAAGCTAAGGTGCATGGGTTTGATCACGTGAAGTGATATTTCCAATGCAGCCACCAGCGCATTGGTTGACCCATGTTGGTGAAGGGATGGTTCGCGAAAAGGGTAGTCACACAAACCAACAAACATGAAAGATATAAAAATGAAGACCAACACACTTCGAGATTGAACGCGTCCATAGAAAAGAAAAAGTGAAAGCACAAGACAAGCAGTCTGCGGAATTAACATGGTGTTGTGACACATTGCATGAAGATGATAAGCATGCACACTCTCTTGACTGTGACAGATAAGAAAACATGAGAAAGAGACAAAACTTGCGCCTTGCAAGTGTGCTTGTTGTGTATGATTCCTCCAATGAATTTGTGATGGGATCATGTGATTCGGGTGGAGGAAGCGAAATATTATATTGGATTGATCTTCAGTGCATACATATGAGTGATGAGGAGCCTTGGGTGTTTCAAAAATTTCCTGAGCGGAAGTGAAACTAACCTCAGGACAGCGAGGGCCTAACATAACCATTAGCTCAGGCTGAAGTGCCTCAACAACTTGCGGGGTTTCGAATTCATCGATAGATGGATCATCATAAACAAGTGGTTTTGAAAGATCAACAACAATTGAATCAACGTCGTGATCGAATATAGGAATAAAGAGATCACGATAGCTACGATCAGAAAAATAAATGAGTTCATCGACATCCTCATGGTCTAATGAATCATACAAAGGGGTAGATGAGAAGCAAGAATGTTCACCCTCTACATTTATGAAAACAGTAGATTAAATGTTGAGTTGATTCTCAATGAAAGTCTTATCCTCTCTGCTATCAAATGATGGATTGACATCGGGTGTGTTTTGCGAATGATCAGAAGTAGATGTATCTGGGGAATAATTTTCACAAGGAAAATCAGAGATAGCATAATCACCAAAGATGTCAAGAAAAAGTGGAGGAGGCGCAGACAGAAGGATATCATCCTTCACCACGGGTTCATGTTCAGATTCCCAGTGATACTCATCATAAATGAGAGCGCAAGTTGGTTGTGCAACATCAACTCTGTCAATAGCCTAATCCTCGTTCACAACAAGTGTGGAGTCCGGAACGTAAGAACACAAGATAGTACAATTCGGAGAATCAGTAGAATGCAGGGACGAAGGTTGAGGTAAAAAGTGCATATGACAACCCATAGGCTTCCCAACCAAATCTGTGCAGAAATTGAGAGTAGTGGGGTTGGGAGGATGTGACAGTTGAACAGACTTATGTGCACGCTCTCCCACATCACTCTACGGGATTGGAGTTGTTTGATAAGGGGAAGGTGGACAATCACTTGTGAAAGCAACTGTGTCCCCTCGAGATTGCGCAGCTCCATCACCGAAGTATGTTAAGAGGGGTTTGAGTTTTTTTTCACTTTTGGTAAATCGATTTGATGCAGACATACTCATATCTTTCAAAAAGATATTGGAACTTCATCTTACTTTTCAGAGCTTCCAAAGAGAGAAGACAAAAAATTCCATTAGAGGTTCATGTGGGGCCTTTCGTTGTTGTAACAATTTTATATCAAGTGCTTTAGGATCAAAATGGTGAAAAGAAGATTCTATTTGATCACTGAACTGTTTGAAAGAATGCACGGAGTTATGAGGCAACATGGCACACCATAGCAACGAGTAGTCATGAAGTGTGTGTGTGAGCAGTATACAAGCTTGTATTTCAGTGGGACCTTCCAAACTCTCCATGAGTGCACGGAAGTCATCTAAGTGGTCAGGCCATGCTACTTCGCCTTCACCATCATACATGATTTCTGACAAGTTATCCCAGCACTCCCTCCCGACTTCAAAGATATATTTGTTAGACAGACATTTCCGAGGGTGAACTGTCACAAAATCCATGATAAATGTGCGAAGATTCAAAACATATTGTGAGGACTCAGCTTGTCATCTGGCCCTCCTTCTAGTGCTAGAAAAGTTGACAGTGTTGAACCCGCCAACATGTTAGGGGATCTCCCCGATAAGAAGTCCCAACTAGACCTCAGACCGCTTGGAGTAAGCATCTCAGCAGTGAGTAGTACAGTATCACCTTGACTGCGGTTGTGCGCAGAGGTAAGTAAGATGTCCTTGTTGGAAGCAAGGATGTGACCTTGCAACACGTCAAGGAAGATGCATTGAAAGGCTCTAACACACAGAAGGGGACAGGAGTGCGGCCCTTAGAAGCTTGTAATAGTACGCAGCTTGAAAGGGAACACATGAGCTAAAAGACATCAAAATATGGAAAGAAGAATAGTCGACAATCCAAAGCGATGAGTTAAAACAACAACACGCTTTGATAATATTCATACAAACATATAAGGAATAGTCCATACATACATGTGTAACTTACAACTACATACATTGTTAGAGTAACCAGAACAGTCGAACTACAATAACAACACATGCATGAAACATGTTGGCTTTGTTATATTAAAAGTGTGAAAGATCCAATCATACATAAAACCATGAAAACCACTAGCCCCAATAGTGGAACTTTACAGTCATTGCCGCCTGCTCCTCCAAAGAGATGTACTCGCTCTGCACTGTGGAGAAACCAAGGCTCGTTACAATACGCTCCAAGCTTTCTCTAAGTTATACCTATCAGAAGCTTGGCTGCCAAAATCCTTTACAATGAGTTATAAGGTTCTATATATAGAAAAGGGTGGGGTGACCCTTGACATTCTCCTTTGTGACTCTTGAGCTACCCTCATGACTCTTCAACTTACACATGGCTGTTTACATTCTACTATTGACACTTGGTCTTTCACTTCACAAGATGTTTACAATACATTATGCACATGTACCTATGTGAGACAAAAATGGGCTTGAGTAAGCCATGCAAGGCATCATTGAGACTCGGACAACTGTGGGAAGACTAACTCATCAACATCCTCTTAGTGATCGATGGTGGCGAATTGATGCCAATCTTGGTAGTCTACTATGGTTTTTGCGTACTCTGTGTTGACATCCTTCTAAAAGCGAACTCTTGCCTCTGTTGCATCCGGGTACACTGATTCAACACCTCTGTCCAACTCGTCATATAGCATGCGCATCATGGTCTTGAGTGCAGTCGGACCAACGACATACTGGGGCATAGTGTCTGCACTCATCTGCAAATTTGCGTTGGTGGTTATGTGCATCAACTGCTCGAAGTACATGTCTAGCTCCAGTCTGACTTGGTTCTTTGTTTTCACCTCGGTGAGTCTGCCAACGAACGGGATCGCATGCGTGTGCACAATGACATCCATGCTCTTGAACGCTCATGCACGTGAAGCTTGTAAGCTAGTGATGAGTTGTGGGAGTTCCTCATAGTTCTGGATCTAACTCCGGATGTGTGCCTTCAACTCCATTTGGTTTCATCATCTTTGGCAAGTACAACGGGGCTCCCTTGTACCTCAATGTCCAAATCTACATATGATCGACAATAGTGTGTATGTTTGTCAAGATGTGTGCTCTCTTACCACAATGTTGTTGCCAACCATTAAGATGGACAACTAACTTATGCACGGTGACGAACCTAAATTATAGCTTCCGCATGACTGTCTTGAGAGACGATACTTCATCAAGTATCGCTTTCCTCCATTCCGATCTGGCGAATGTTGTAGCCTTCTCTTCTCTTTGCTTAGCTACTTGCAATTCCTTAGCCATGCGCTCGTTCTCAGTTATCATGAATCTTACACTTGAGCTGGCGGCTTTGGCATATTCCCTTGTAGCATCAGCCAATGCAATTGGACGTATGCGCACATTAGACACAATCGCTCATTCTTGAAAATGCGCAGGAGATGCATGGTCATCCAGAGTGGGCACTCTGCGCGACTACACAACTCTGTGTTGTGACTCGTCAAAGGATATGTTGTGCACATCTGCTCCCGGATTGTCCTAAAGGATTTCAGTGTCTCTTTGATCACTTGGGACTTGCTCTACTCTCGGATCTGGTGAAGCTGGTGGAGTGACCTCTGGGTCCTTAGGCATGAGGTATGTATCCTAATCCTGCTCCAGTTGAACCACATCTATGTCCATCTACTCCAACATCTATTCAATCTCTTGAGAAAAGTCTTGCTCCTGCGACTGCTCAACCTGTTTTCTATCTGCCAACTATTCTGATTCAATAACCTGTATTTCCTTAGTTTCATCAATGTGTACACACTGCGCTTCTTATTGTTCTTGTTCCTGTTGCGCTTCCTTCTCCCTTCTACGCAACTCTTGTTCTTCCCTTAGTTGTTGCTTCAACTCCTGCAACTTCTTCTCTGCCTCCTCCAGTTTTTTCTTCTCCCTCTGTCTTTGTGCAATCATTCTATTGCACTTTCGCTTCTTTGCCTCAATCTCCAAAGTTGCTCTCATTACAAGTGGATCTGCCTTGAACTTGCAGCTTTGCTTTGCCTCTACGTTGTCGACAACCTTTCTTTTGCCTTTGTCATGCGCAGGTATGTTGCACTCTGTTGTCACTGATGTTGTTTCTCTGTCAAGTGTTGTTGCTTTATGCACTGCTAACCATTCTACAACCATTCTGACTGGTTCATTGAGCCTTGAGGAGTTATAGCAGTATCTCCATGGGTCTTCCTCAGGGCAATGACATGCCCCGTGGATCCAAGGATGATACACTCTCACACAATGGTCCTTCACTAAGCAATGTGGGTCATATGGATTGAAACTTATGGTGTTGAAGGTGAACCTATTGAATTCCTCTGTCTCAACCTCAGCATGCTTGAGACTCTGGATCTCATACAACCCAATCCACAAAGGAAGAGTGAGCCAAGGTGTCCTCTTCTTCCTGTTTAGTTGCGCTAAAAACCCTGGCGAGATGTGGTCTACAACCTCTTGCATGACTAGCTTGTCCATGGAAAACTTTGGTAACACATGCACAACCTTCTCCGTGTTGTTCATTCGGATAAAGGTGCCAAGAGGTCAGGCATGCCAATATTCTGTTTTAACCAATGCTTCCATCATTGCCTGTGACATGCAAGACGAATCCTGCTCAAAGATCATCCTATACACCGAGGTGACGAAGTGGTTTGATAGTTGTAGTATAACTCCATGGAAACTGCACTCGGATAAAAACTTACAATAGATGTGCACAGAGGTTTCTGAAGGTGTCCATGCCCAACCCAAGCCAAGGAACTGTTGACGGGCACAGACTGCATGAAGTGTGTAAGAGGACATGAAGAGCTTTGATTGTTGACCCTTGGGCGGATGTCGGGCATTTGTTACTTGTGCCTTCAACTGTAGAGCCAACATGTCAGACCAATTGAAAGGTATTCCTTCATTCGTCAGTTGATCCAACATAATCACCCAACTCTGCGGTAAGGTCTTTGTACTCTCCTGACCGTGCAAATGGCCTGCAAAGGTGACCAAGAACTAATAAGCCTTCCGTAGTGTCTGTCTTGTATACCTAGTTGGGTGTCGTCCTGAACTTAGACAACTCTCTCACCTAGCTCTTCAAGATGTCTCTTAAATTCGCACTATTGTTGGGATTGGTAAAGAGTGCATCCATTTTGTTTACCGGCTGTGGCAAGTGATTCATCTCCTGAAATTTTTCTGCCCTGAAGGTAACAAGTTTTGTTCCACTCACACTGCTTAGTACCATTGTCTCAAGATCAGTATGCGAGACAATCCAATGGATCATGCCCGCACATGGAAATGCGAGATACTTGGATGCAACCCGGTACAAGCTAGACTTAAGTATGTTGACATAAACACTACGATCCTCCATATTCTCCTCAAAGGTGCTTGAGAAGATGTCATTGATGTCCTGCCATGTGATATTGATCTCCTTGTCTATGGACAACTTAGTATCTTCATAGATGGGCAAGCTCATAGACACTTGTTCGACCACATCTCCAGTTGTGCTCTCAATGGTTTCATTTGACCTTACTCTCTTGGAAGTCATTGTACTTGTACTGTTGAGAGACTGTTGAGCACCTATGATACCTGGAGACATAAGAATTCTCATGGAAAACAAACTGTCAGTTGAAAACCAAAAGCAACTTGAGGACTGACATGCAACACACCTGATTAGCTAAATGGGAAAATTGCGCAGTTTTCTCTGGGAGAGGTTAGGAGACTGACAGCTGAAATTGCACAGAACACAGTCTAGAATTCTAGTGAGATGAATTATTACTGAAACTACGCAGAGCACAGTTTAGCTTGGCTTGATGAGGACTGGAACTGCGCAATGCGCAATTTCATTCAACATGACTGCTACCTGGGAAATTGCACTGCGCAATCCCGGGGACCAACTAAAGCACTTTTTCTCAAAATTGCACAAAGCATAGTCTGGGAGGCTAGTGTGAGGCAGTCTCTGTGCAATTCCTGGGAATAAGGCAAGGCCTTCCATCCCAGAAATGCGCAGTGCAAGCCGAGCAAGGCAAGGTCCGGACCAAGGCAACTCAGAGCTGTCGACAGGAGACTAAAAACAGTAACGACTGAATGCATGTGTAGAGATGGTGTAGACATGAGTGAATGAGCATGCATGTGATTACAATTAGTGCAGGATTCAGTAAAAGGGAAAAAATGAAGTGTGTGAAGCGAGTCCCCGCAATGGTGACCGTTATTGCAGAAACAATGTCATGAATGTGACATCAATGAAATGTAATGTAAAACTCGAAACAACACTTCTATAAGCTAACATGCATTGAAACGACAACAAGCGTTCAATAAAACCAAACAAACAACACTCACACAGATCAAAATACGAAAAGCGATAGAAAAGCAACAAAAGACATGAAAAGCAGACTTACCCGGAAAAAGTTGCGATGAGTGTGCAGAAAGTTCTTAGCTGCATTGGGAATGTCAGAGCTCCAAGGTCGAAAGTGAAGAATGAGTTATGAGGCATCGAATAAATAGTTTTGACAATATCGAGGCTTATGACATGCATGCCACAATTTTAGGGAAAAACAACACTTGGTAGGAGGCTTCTAAAACGGATTTTGCATGTAACCCCCAACTGCTAAAAATAGATCCATAAAATCTAGGGGTGCTTTTTGTTTTTTTTTCTTTTTCGTTTTTCGGGATAAAATGCCCATGCATGCAAGGTAAGATTGCACAGTCTTGGAGGGAACTGGTCAACCTGTGAGCACATGCAATAGTCAACAAGCCTTGGGATGACTTCTATGCAATTTCTCTATTAAATGGCTCTGGCTACCCCTTAAGCTCTGCGCAATTTCTACACTGAAGCCAGGGATGCCAGCCATAACTTCGCAAATTCTAAGAGCAACCCCATTGATGGGCTACTTTGCACAATTTTCTTGGGGAAGGCAACGTACTTGCTCTATGCAATTCTGGAGAGAAGTGTTGGTTGCCAAGATCCACTGCGCAATTCCGGAGAGCAAGGTTGGTTGCCCTCCAATGCTACTCAGTTTTCCAAGTCTGCACAAGAACTGGTTTGAGACCAAGTCAAAGGAGGTCAACTTGCAGGTGAAAGGTGAACAAGTTAGGGAACACACGCTGTTATGCCAAAGAAACTCGATTGAAAGCATAAGTACTTGGGCAATGCAAGACATATTGCTAAGGATGGTTGGTAGGGAGGCTCCAAAATGAAGCTAAGGCAAAATTTTGAATCGCTGTAGTCGCTACAACAGAGAGGCAATTATAATTGCAAGCTAATTTCCTTCCACTATCATTGGATTTTCCTTATCTGAGTCTGAGCTCTCAAATACATGAGATCATTTGTAACCTCCCATCTCATTTTCATTGGGTAAATTTCTTTTTGCAGAACTGGAATTGTGAAACCTACTGCTTCCGAGCTTGTTGAACTTGAGACCAATGTTCCTTCTTGTTTGCCTCCATTTGATAATATTTCTTGTGGACTGACCTCAAGGGTGGGATTACCCACTTCTCCTTCATCCTCTTCTTCTGAGAGTTCCTACTCTGGAAACTGCCATCCCTTGGGATTTTTTTCTTGTTTCTTTTTCTTTCTTGAGTCTTTCTTTGCTTGGGGGCATAAATTTTGTAGATGACATGTTTGTAGACAAATTCGACATCTAAATGTCATATTTTCAAAATCCAAAAACTAGATCCAACACTTTTTGTTATGTAACATATGAATGTGATCAGATAGACCTTTACTAAGGTCTACCTCGAGACAGGTTCTAGTGAAAGTGAAGATTGTTTCTTCAGTTCTCTATGTATATGTCTTTATGTACTTTCCCAACTTATTTCCAATTCCTTGTAGTACTTTATGATGCCAAAAATGAAGAGGGAGGTTATGCAATCTAACTTACATTAGCATCGATAAATATATCTATTTTGAAATTCTACTTTTAAATTAAAATGATTAATTAAAAAACATGTCATATAAACAAGTGTAATATGAAATGAGTTATGGCCTCTGGGTATATAGTATTGATAAGTTAAAGTATTGTCCCATGTGTGTGTGTGTGTGTGTATGTACGTATATATATATATATATATATATATATATATATATATATATATATAATAAAGTTACAATTTATTTAATTTGTATGATTTTTTTAACTATAACAATGTAAAATATATTATAAAATAAGTGTTTTGATATTTATAATGCCTATCAATGTTTATCAATGATTTAATTTATAATTACACTATGTGTAGCTCATTCCCATCTCTGACCCATTGTAGGTCTTTTGGATGGTGATAGTTATTTGATGATAACTGATAATATATTGTTTGTATAGAGCTTTTGATAGATAAATTCCTTAATCAATTTACAAATAAATAAATTTAAATAATAATAAAAATTAACAAAAAATTAAATTCTTACGCATATTTTTTATTTTTTTGGTTAAAGACAGACTAATTCCTAATAAAAACAAAACTGAATGACTTATACTTTTGATGAAAGACAAACTAATTTCCAATCGAAAGCAAAACTGAATGACTCATACATCCTCTAAGGCAGGTATAACAACACAGATTATAAAACTGAAATATTCTTCATACTCTTCATAATTTAGTATGAATTAGGAATTTCTCTTTAGTTTCAAAGTGGCCTGAACCTCTATTTCTGTGTTACTGCTACCAAATTCACCTTGCCACTTCAACATTTGAAATCCTCGGCCTCTGGCAATCCATTTCCTTGAGTTCTGCCTAGTGGTAAAATGCTCCATGACCCACACATTATAGCCTCTAGGGCCAGGCCGAGGGTCGATGTATTTTATTTGCTAAATTGTGGCCAGTCCGATACTTTTCCTATCCTCTATTCCAAAAAAGACCACGCAATCATTCCTTTTTCATTACAGCTTTAATATCGAGTCTACTGTGTGTTTTGGATGTGTGCGTTTTTCAGTCGAAAGAGCAGAGCAGGGGAATACGAGGCATCTAATTGCTCCGAAGAAATCTGAAGGTTTTTTGTAATACAAGTTTGCAATGATTCAAATCAATATGTTTGCTCTATTTTTCAACTGCACTTTGGGAAACTCTGCGGCAATCGTACCAGTTTTGTAGCACTGGGAAGTTTTGTAGTTTTGGTATATGTATGTGCACTGCATATTTGAATGTGATTAAAGAATTTTAAATATTTGTGATTGACAATATTTATCAGGGTTATGTGGCTTTCTGATAAGAGGAGTCACGCTCTGATTAATATAGTTTAGTTGAGTTGTCAAGCTCGGCTTAATCTAATTTAGTTGAGGTGTTTTGTAAATCTATGAAATTTAGATTTAATTCTCCATGAGATTTAAAACCTTCATCATCGCAATCACAAAATCCTCCCATAACTGACATGACATTCCTGTGATATTGGTTTTAATCAAATTTTATTATTCTATTATTTATGGAGTTGTTTTTAGTGTGATTTTTTTGTATTTTCTAGTGTTGGGATCTGGACAAAAAAATTGACTTTAAATTTTGATTTGTGTTATTTAAACTGGTTTTTTGACTGTATATATGGATTCAGCACCCTAAAAAACTCTAGGGCCTTTCCATTTTTGCAGAAATTACCTATAAATTTGTGATTTCAATAAATTCTTGTCAAATTTTAGAAAAATTAAACCAGAAAAACTCACCTAAAAAACTTCCCAAAAATTTCACCAAAACCAATTCCATTATTTTTCTTTTTACGAAATCACCAATTATTTATCTTTTCACAAAATCACCAATAGCCTCTTCTCTTCTAATATTAATGTATTAAATTGTATTAAATTTTTGTATTATTTATTTATAATAATTATGATAAAATTGTTTTTATTATTCTTTTTCCTATGGTATCTATCTTTTCAGAGGCACAGCTAGCACGGATTCAGAAGCAGTGTAAGAATTTGCACTTTTCACCATGATATGTGAGTTGAGTTCACGTAGCACATGTGCGAAGGAGATAAAAGGATTGGAGACAGATGTTTTATAATCTGATTATAGCTCGGGAAAAAAGGTAGCAGGAGAAAAAGTGGTAGTTTAAGTAATTGAATTTTATGGTTTTATTAGTTGTGATTTTTTTGGTTTAAAATGTATTTTTGAATGTATAAATAAATTTAGGGATTTAAAAAATTTGAAGTATTAAATTTTGTAAATTAAATAAAAAAAATATATAATTTTAAAATTTTTACCAAAATTAAAATAAATTACTCATGAAAAAAATTCAGATCTATTAGTTAAATTAAGCAACAGAAAAATATTCTCAGACTCCAACCTGTTTTGAGCCCACTTGATCCCAAGATCCCATGTCAGTAATTTGTTATTCAATGGTAGCCCACAGGGTGATCTCACACTTTAGAGGGCCATGAAATTTCCACAACCAGGACCACCATGGCGAAAAAGGATTCTAACATATAATACGTAACCCAACTTTGTTGTGTATTCTCCGTTATCTGGATTCCTGGACCGGATCAATTCATCCTCAGCCTCTTCTTTAATCTAGATATAATTTCGGACCAGAAGAGAGATGAATGTCTCTCATTATGTAGTTAGTTGTTCATTTAAACCCAGTGCATGAGAAGAAATTCAGCCACCACAACCCCAGATCTGTGGTGTCTGTGCCTTTATATATGCCAACAAAAATATACCTTGCATCTTGTAAACATGAAATGAGTTCATTTCAAAGATGATAATTTTTCCCAGCACCTAGGCAGGGATCAAATCCAATTTTACGTTCTTTCCATTTCTTACTATTCAAAACAGTCCAATCTCCAGCAAGAGGAAAAGAGATTATGAAAGCCCTCCATACTATGGAGCCTTTTGAGGATTTCTGTGGTAACCTAAACCATTGCTCAAAAGTAATGGAGGGGAGATATTTTGCTTTTAAAGTTTTACTCGATAGGGAGTATTGTGGACCAAGTGCCACAAGCTGCGTGCGGCCAATGCTTTACTGAAGGTGTAAATATTTTTGAGGCCCTAGCGGCCGCCCAATTTTTTTTTGGGAATGCAATCCGATTTCATTGGACTAAGGTGCCTCTTGCCCATAGAAACTGGTAACAAACTTTTCTAATTTTTGTTAAAATACCTTTAGGAGCATAGACGATGGAACACCAATATACTAAATAGTTTCTAGTACCGCTTTAAAGAGTGTTAACTTGCCACCACAAGATAGGAGCCTATTGGCCCAGAAGTTAATCCTGGCTTCAACTTTCTTATATAGCCACAATCTAATCGACAAAATTATAACTCAACGGCTTAAGAAAGAAGCCCAGGTAATAAAACCCTGTTTCCAACAAAGAACGGGGAAAAGGGAATAGAGTAGATACCTTAGGATGAATCTAAATGGTGATCTTGGGAGAAATTATCTGTGATTTATGAATACTTATTTTCATCCTCCTCAACAAACAGAACCTGTAAACGGAGTGTTTTAGGGAGGAGAGGCTGTCCAAGCGAATAAAATGATATTATTAATGAAGAATAGATGTGATATTATCCATGGAGATTAGCTTGCCCAATAACTCGGCAGCAAGAGGAAATAGGGGGAGAAAGAGGACATCCTTGGCGCATGCCTTGAGAGGCTTTGAAGAAAGAAGATGGTGCACCATTAAAGATGGAGTGTATACAGCCCATGATCCAATTGATTGTGTGTAAGTTCATCCTCAACTTTAGAAGAACCAGCCGAATGAAGGTCCTACTGACACGATCCAATGCTTTTGATAAATCCAATTTTAGAGCTACAGCTGGGATATTCTTGAGATTGATTAAGTGTATCGATTCCTGAGCTTGAGCTAGTGAAACAACGTCATGTATTTGTCTTCCTTAAGAAAACCACATTGTTTTTCAGATATGAATAGACTAAAGAAAGGCTTAATACGCCTAACAACAACCTTTGGAATTATCTTATAGATGATATTACAACCAAGAAATGGGTCTGTAGTCATCGAAGGCAGTCCCATATGATTTCTTGGGAATAAGAGTCAGAAAAGTATGATGACTTTTGAAATTATCTTAGAGATGACATTACAACAAGAAATGGATTTGTAGTTATCAGAGGCAAAGGCAGTACCATATGAGTTCTTGGGAATGAGACTCAGGAAAGTATGATTTCTTGGAAATGAGAGTTAGCAAAGTAGAGTTGAAGAATCCCAAGACTTACCCTAATTTTTGTGATTCCCTTGACCACCAATGGTGAATCATTTTTTTATGTAGTCATAAAAGTCGATGTAAAATTCGACTGGAAGGTTATTAGGACCAAGGCTTATTCCTTTTCGCATGGTGAAAAGGGTAGCTTCAACTTCAGATTTGGTCACTTCTTGTTCTAGTTCCAGATTCATGTCATTGGAGAATGTCTGCAGAAAACCAAAGAGAATTTATAGTATTTCTTGGATAGGGAAACTAGGTGGTTCAGTAAAGAGAAATATGGATCTAGTGATCTTCTACCAATTTGGTAAACCCGGGCTTTTAGCGAACCATATATGATTGTAACGAAAAGGCAAGGGAGGCCTTTGTTTACCTTGTTCCAGGCATAAAAAAAATGGGAAGATGATCTGAGTTCCGAGTATTCAGATGCCATCCATGATTGACAGGTGATATTTGTAGAAAAGAAAGAACTCAAAATCAAGAATCGGACCAAACATTTTGCGATCTCCTCGTCACCTGATCTACGGTTACGCTACGAAAGGATGAATTTAATGGGCTTAATATCTACCAACACATTATGAAAGAAGTAATTTGTGAAAATCGACCAAGTGGATCAAGATGTTGGTTTACCCCCTAAAATTCTTAAGGGGACATAGTGAGATTTAAATAACCTCCTAGGCTCAGATTTGAACCTTATCTAATGCCGCCAGATGCCAGATATTCCCATAAAGCAGCCCTATCCTGATAAGGACCATAAATGGTTAAACTAGTGAATGTCTTTCTGAGCTGCTTGGCTTCCAAGGACACAAAGATAACCGATGGGAGGACAGAGGAATAGATAGCGTGATAATCAGCGCACCACCCTGTTACGAGGCGGCTTGATTATCCTGATGAATCAGAGGCTGCGAAAGCCCAGTCTGTAAGCCAAGGCTCAAGAGTAGCAATCACATGATTTCCACTGATCAAGGTCAACTGAATAAAGAAGATATCCATACTGGTCGATTTTATCAAACGTTTGAGGGATAGATTCTTCTGGGTGCCCCCTAAACCCCAGCATTGAATGAGAGGATCTTCATGATTTATGGGATTGGAGGGCCATCCCTACTCTAAGGGACCTGGAGATAGCTGTTTGTTTACCAGTTCTGATGTCAACCACAACTTTCTGTTGGGCTTTCAACAGATTGGATTTGCAGTCGACAGGATTGGGAATGTTCTGCGAAAGTGCCAGCCCACCACAAGAGGCCAGGTTCTCCTTTGGACGAGCCCAAGGCTGCAGTTCGTAGGACTTGCACAGGGGATGGGGAGTGGCGGAAGGCACAAGTGATCCATGGGGAAAGGGAGAGTAGGGAGAGGGCCAGAGAACGAAATTCCAGGAGGATCAGGAGGTTTGAGGGTGGAAGGGGTACATTTAAATTCTTAATAGTTTTAGGAACATGAGGGACAGAGAATTCACAAGAAAGAGTAGTGGGAGTGGACTTACCCGGGAGAGAGGATGTGACAGAAGATGGAACGGGTGCTGTCGCCACTTCTGCTTCTGCTGCAGGCTGAGGATCTGATCCTTTCACTTCCTATGATGCCTATGCCGATTTCAATGACTCCAATGCTAGAGTAGGAGACTTCTTTTTTCCAGATTTTCCTGAAGCTACTTCCTTGTGGACCGGAAGGTGCATTGTGCTTTTAAATGTTTGATTTGATGGCACTGGTGACATCAAAATGGAATGCGCCAGTAATATATTTTTTGTACCACTGAGAGCGAATTGAAGATAAGCGCAATTACTCAGGTAGATTTTTATTTCAAATGGTTGGGTTTAATGTCCAATTTCGTTTCGACTTAATTAACTGATTATTGCCATTGCAAATTCTGAAAATATTTCGAAATTCGTTAAAACAAAAAAAATCAATTGTTCAACAACCAGCTCTTATCCCAGAATCTGCAATCTGCAGGGCCCTGGAAAGATAACCCCTATCTTCTAGTGAGTTATGGCTCCCTCGATGGGTCAAATTCTACTGACCATGGTTTGAGGGCCTGTCGTGATGGACCCCATGACCATGTGCCGGTAAAAATATTAATTGCATCTGCTTCTGTCTCAAAGAGGAAAGCGAGCCAGTACCTGATAAGGATGAATGCTGACGGCGAGTATCCCAGGAAGGACAACCATGAAGAGTCCATCCAGGCTTTGAGAGCTTTATCAGAAACTCGCTTACTAGTAAACCAACCCACAAGCACCTCTCCTAACCATTGAAGGATCACGTCAAAGATGACAACCAGGGACACTTCTAGACATATTAGTTTAGATATTAATTACATGAGAGATCTTAAACACAATGTCTTCCCTTCATTTTAATATATATGCATCTTGCTTCGATTGAAAACAAAGTTGGTTGGTGTTTAGATCAGTAACTTGGATTATAATTATGATATAAAGATTTATGTTGCATAAATTCCCTCATTTGTTAGGTTGAGATGTGTTTTTTTAATATAACTGATACCTAATATTTTATGTTTAATATAGAGTTAATAATATATAAAATATTAAGTAAATTAAAATATAAAAGGTTTATTTATATTTATATATAGTTTTGGTAAAAAGTAATTTGAGGAATATTATAAATATTTGTAGATATAAAGTTAAGATAATTATATATTCATCAAATCAAGTATATTGCAAAATTAAAATCAACATTATCAAAAATCATTCAACAAATAAAAAAAAATATTAAGAAAAAATTACTTTTAAGATTTCCTATTAATAACGAAGAGATTCTATAATAAAGATGAATACTTGCCTAAAATCTATGGGCATATGTCATGCCTATGCCATTGTGTAGCCTCTTTGCTTGCATATCACAGACATGAAATATGGAAAGAATGTGCAATCACATTCGAAGGTGACAAAGGGAAAGACATATTTAATGATTTGGCCCATTGATGTCTCATCCAAATACGTCTACATAGTTGTAGGACATGGCACTAACAAATATGGCATGTATAATTAGGGAGGTGTCTCACCTTAATATGACTATGAAAACTTAAACCCTAAAATATTTTGCACATTTAATGCATAGTTACCAAGATGGATGCCTTCTAAATCATGTATCATAATATTTAAATTTAAATTATTTTTAACTTTCATGAATTCAATTTTCTACTTGATTTCAAGTAATTAAGAGTGAAACTGTTGGAAAGTTATTTTGGCCCAAGGATATCTATCAAATTAAAAGAAAATGCTTGCCCCTCATAAATTACACTATTTATCATAAATCCAAATAAACAAAACTCTAACTTGAAATTCCAAAAATAAATTAGAAAATCACATAATAAGATATTGAAATTAATAATAGAGAGACCTTGCAACAAAGACAATAAAACTTCATAGTTAATGAAGAAAAAATATCTACATGAATCAATTGACACATACTGTGTGTATTATATACATGAAAATATGGAGAGTACTCAAAGTAACAATGGAAGGTCGTGAAGGAGTAAACGGTGTATTAAACGATATTGTCGATTGACAACTTGTCCAAAGATGCTAGGATTCAACACGTCTAAACATATGTTAAAGGATCAACCTTCTAACTTTTACACAAACATTTTTAAACTACAAAAGAAGTAGAAACAAAACTATGTGGCAACTCCCAAAATATCATGATTGATAAGCATCTTCACATTAATAGGCTAAAGAAACAATACTTAATTATTAGAAAACAATCATTCATTCATGTACGTTATATGATGGTCCCTTAGTTACTTTTACTTTTTTCAAGGTTAAAGGTATCATAACTAATGAAAAGATACTTCAATTTGCAAATTTTGGTATAACGTTCCTTTGGAGAGGACTAACAAATTGTTAAAAATTAGGGAGAACTTGCAACCCTTTCCAATATTCTTATAAGATGCAATTCTCTTTCAATTCTCTATTAAATTTTATTTTTTAAAAATAAATTTATTTATACCTAGTTGGAGTCATAAACAATTTAAGTAATTACTCGTTTAATGCTCAAGTTCATAAGTCCAAGAATTTTAACAAATCACACTAGATATCCCGAGTTGGAAATGTGAAAGATTTCTAGATATAGTCTAATTGATATTTACAAATGTTAGCTTCAATACATACTTGCACATATATGGATGTCTACCTCCATATGTGTGCGAGTACACAAAAAATGCACATATACAAAAGTATCTTATGTCATGCATATGCAAAAGAGTATTATCTTCAATATTTCCCCCATAAGTGTGCATTTCCAGAAGTCGTCTTTTGTTTATGTGTGTATATGCAAAAGTGATGCATATACAAAACTGGCTTATGTGCCCATTGTAAAGTCAAATTTGTTAGGAAAAACACTAAGACGAGGGGTTGAATCAATATTTTTATTTCACTTAGCCTTCAATTTCAATTTCATATTTTTGTACTCTAATGTTATTAAGACATCTCGCGTGTCACATGCACCTTCAGTGAATTAAAACCACATATGTGCAGATTACTATTTTTTCACAATGATTTAACTTAACCAATGCATTATTATTTCATTAGCCGTTCATTATTCACCATGAGCAATAAGAGAAAATAAACCATCACACAAAATCAACACGTAAGGACACCAGGATTTTAGGTGGAAACCCAATGTGGGAGAAAACCATGCTTGTTGTCATCTATGTCTTTTTTCTTATTATATAAATAAATGCTTCATTACATCTTGTATTAGTGCACAATCTTACCATCATGCAGGCTCCTACTTGCAAGAGGCTACAACCTCCAATCGTTCTCCAACACCCACTGGAAGGGAGCTACAACCCCTTGAATAAGCTTACCAACTCTTACCAGGAGGAAGCTTTTATTCCCTCAACAGGTTTACCAACTACCACTAGAAGGAAGCTCCAACTCCCTCATTGAAGGATATGACCCTCAACACCTCTGTGGACCACGTTTCATAATATTTCATATTGGATCCACTTGTCTCAATCAATCATCAAAACATGTAGGCCCCCTTTCATCAAATTTTCAAACTAGACCCACACCCAATCATTATTATCAATACCAATTAACCATTCTGAAACCAATCACTGAATATCGAATACTAATATTTTCTCTGCAACCAATCACTGATCAAACTAAGATACCAATCAACCAATCACTAGCATTAAACTAATAACCATACTGTCAGATATTAGACATCCTTGGCAAACAAGAACAAACAACAAAAGACTCATTTACTATCATAGTCAAAGAAATATTGTAAACCCTAACCAACTTCAGAATATATATGTGACTGCCATTAAGGGGATTCGCATATATACACACTTCATGTGCACAAAATATGTGTACTCACCATATCTTGACAACAAATCATGTATCACCAAATAATTGAATCACTGAACCACCAGTCACTGAATATATGAATACCAATTATATCTTTGCAACCATAACACTAACCAAAATAATATGCTCAGACCAATATATCAATCATCAACTAATCATTAATAAACCAATTAGCGAACTTTGATCAATCAACTAATCAACAACAAACAGTACATAATCAATCCATTGTCATGACCAACTAGCATTACAAACCCTAATCATCAAAATATATATGTGACTGTCAAAAAGGGGATCTACATATATATATGTGATGTTTATGCAGAATACCTACATACATATCTCAAACTATTGAATACCAGAGCCAAACCATTCTATATGTTCAAAGTGAATCTACCATCATCATAAACATTACTCGGTAGAAAGAACAATAATCAACAACCAAGATCAAACAACAATAAAACACTTCAAAAAGCATACACAACTGTTATAAGGAAGATTCACATACGTGCGTGGTACTCGGGAGTAAAACCTGCATACATATCTTAAATCACCGAATCAAATCACCGTTGCAAACACAACCCATGTCAAATACAAATACTTGTGCACATACCATAAAAAATCACAGATCTCAACAAACATATTCATATCACAGCTCCACCATAATCACTATATTGCATTATTAGCCACTTAAACATAAGTATATCAATCAAGCATGTCCATACACTTTCATATCTTTCATATCTAAACCTTCTCCTTGCTCCCTGGTGCACATCTATTTCAGATCAGATCATGCATGAATACTCCATTGCATTGCACACATGAATTCCTTGATCTCCTTCTCCTTATATAGCTTTTTTTCTTTCCAATACCACAAGCAAATCCCTCGGTAATGTTGTTGGTAATTGTTGACAAGGTCAAATAAATGTTGTCATCACAATACTGTGGGAAATTCCCATGGTTAAAGATTTTGGTTTTTATTTTCCATGGGTAGGATTTTCGTACGCAACTTTTTTTCACAAAACTTGCACATGTACACGACTATTCAATTGTAGGAGTCACGTATACTTTTCAAACTTCACATTTTCATCTTTTCTCCAGTGAAACCTATAACAAGGTTTCCAATACACTTCCTCATTTTTGCAGTACATGTACCAATATTCCTGTCATTTGCATTAGTTCCATAATCATCATATTATAACTAGGTTAACATCAAGGACACATTTGATATGCAGGTTGTCATCAAGGAAAATGCATTAGCCATAATTCCAACAAAATTGTGGGTAGAATATTAGGGAGTCTGACGAACTTGAGGAAGCATCTAGTAGATCTTCCTCTATCTGAGTTGGTCACTCCAAAAGGGCCACAAGGTGTGGCAGAACAAGAAACGATTGTTAACAATGTGAAGAGTAGTGACTAAGGGGTCATCATATAAGAGGAGGTAGAAAGTTCACACAGGGAGACATATATAACAAGCTTGGTGATCCAGATTCTCTCAGCTACCAAAATTAACCAAGATCTTTTACTTCTGTGATGTTAGATGAATTGCATGTGAAAGAGTATGAAAAACCACATGTGCATACTTTAAAGAAGAGAAAACATAAAGGAAACCATCAAATCAAAGAACACACACAAGTTGATAACAGAGTTCACCCAGTGTGGGTTATGTCTTTGAGCTCGATGTGAAGAGTGGGGAGGTTGATTCATTAAATGTTGCAAGATGATGATGAGTACATGATATGTTTTGTCAATACAAGGAATAACTCCCTTAACTAGAGTGGCATGTATCTCCACGAGATGTTGTTCTATAAGAAATCTCACTCATAAAATCTCTCCTTCAACATGAAAAAATACAAAACTCTCACATGAAGTGGCATACAAGGATCCACCAACAACATGGCAAACAAGGATCTCAACATCAAACATCATCTTAGCAAAAATCAAAAGAAGACATGGCATCAATGCATCTTATACCTCCACTTCCAGGGATGGCATGAAAATGCACACTTATGTTGAATAAATGGACTGCACAGTTGAATTCTTGGCAAAAAATCATGAAATATGACTGTAAAATTAACCCCTTTCTGACATAGTCAAATCTACGCTCCCCATGAATCTCAAAGATTCCCCAAAGATTCTCTTATGCAAGCTTATTGGAATTTGGCTGCTCAGATGAAGAATATGACCACACCATCTTGTTCCTTGTGAAAAATTGAGAAAAATGAGTATAAAGTCAGCATAATTCCGACACCTTCAAAAATTGGCTCTAAAGGAATCTCCAAGATTCTCCACAAGATTTTGCATGGGAATATACCTTCCTCAATATGTGTGATGTATGGTTCCTTTTTGCTAGCCTTGGCGTGGTTCCACCTCAGCTACCCAGGCAAATGAACAATGTGGATTTTTTTATATAAAATTATGGGAAAATAAAACAAGGTTCCAAGCCTGGCCATCTTGTTTGGCACGTTGTTATGAAGGCGCTAGCAAAAGCGGGTCACGGATTTGAAACCGTGGACCCATGTTATATCTAGCTTGCGTTTGGTATGGTTTCATGGTTGGGCGGTGGTATAAATTTGGGGCCACCGGATTGGGTGGGTTGGCCACCCACTCGACGCGGGTTCAATCCCTGTCGGCTCTCTATATATGCTGGGGCCATTGGCCCATTTCAAATGTATTATACATATAACATAATGGATGGGAGGGGTTGGCGACTTGCCACCCTTATTTTTTTTAATTTTTTCTATTTCTTTTTAATAAATAATTCAAAAATTGTTGGTCATAATTTAAGAGTCACCAGAAAAATTAAGTAGGTGACAATTTCTCCATTTATAACCAACAAAAACCATCACCATTAAGTTTCGTTTTGTCCCTTGGTTAAATTCTGCCAAATTTAGTAGGTCCGCCAGTTTTAGCTAGGCACCAAATCTAGTTGGTGCTTTGCCAAATTTAGCTAGTGGACCTAGTTGATCAAAACTTTGACTGACCATAACTTTTCCATACAAACTTAGATTGAGGTGTCGTTTACGCCATTGGAAATATTGCGACGAGCTCTTCGATTTGATCCTAGTTTAATTTCAATCCAAGGACTTCGATGTTTTAGCCTTTCCTCAACCCTCTTTGATTCCTGAGCATTTCTGGAGCCACCTAGATCACCTGGGGTCACTTGCAGGCACTGAAGGGCATGAGTGTTGAAAGAATCATGGGGAGATGAGGGGTTCCAAGCCTAAGGAACCCTGCTTCCACTTGCATCAAAAACCAATATAATGAAACACTAGCTGCATGAATGAAAAACACAACCCTCCCCACATCCTCCTCCCATAATGTTGATATGTTATTACATATATATTAATTATAAATACATTCATGGAAATAAACATTAATGTATACATATATTAATATATTAATTCATAATTACTATAAGTTTATATATAATTAATGTGTAGGTTTATAAACAATATGTAAATATATATTGTCAAAAGGTCACGAGATAGATAACATTAAGGAAAGAAAACAATTTTTAATTTGAAACAAGATCAAAAGGAAAAAATTGATGCATAATCATACATATTTTTATGAAACAGGATATTAAAATGTGAGAAAACCAATAATCACGAACATTAATAATACAATCATCTACACATTAACACATTAACAATTTAAGAATAATACATTAATTTACACATTAACACATTGATAACATATTAACTATACATTAATATATACATTAACATGTCAACTATGGTTAGTTATGATTAACATGGTCAACTATAGTAAATATGGGTGTCATGGTGAACCATAGTCACCATGGGTATCATGGTCTATCTAGAAGTAAACACTTACAAATAAAATTCAACCATAGTCAACTTGATTTCTTGTGGTTGAATATGGTTCACTGTGGTTGGCATGTTCAACCATAGCCAACCATAATCAACATGGGCATCATGTTCAACCATAGTTAACCCATAGTCATCATCTTCAACATACCTATAGTCAACCATAGGGATCATGCCCAATATTCCCATGGGCATCATGTCCAACATGAACATAGTAAATCATGTCAACTATGGTTGACATGGTCAACCATAGTCATCATATTCAACATGCCCATGCTCAACCAGGCCCATAGTTAACCATAAGCTTCGTGCCTATAGTGAATAAGGGCATAGACATTATTACAATCATTAAAGTTTATAACATTAATAACTTTATATGATAAATTTGATAATTAATATTTATGTTTTTCAATTTTTAATTTTCAATATAACTTTGGTAATTGCATGATAGCACTAATAACTTTATAACATCAACCATTGTATTATAACTTAGTAATATAACTTTAATATTACCTTTATATTGTTCACAATATAAATTTAATATTGTTTTCAATGTGACAAACAACAAATGATGTTGCAACGTGACAAGCAACAAACAACGTCGCAATGTGACGAACAACAAGCAATGTCATAATAGGACTAAAAACTGGTGTCACATAGTGAACATGGTCAACCATACTCACCATGGTTAACCATAGTCAACATGGACATCTTGTTCAACCATATTCAGGATAGGGATCATGGTCAACATGAGTGCCTTGGTGAGCCATAGTCACCATGGGCATCGTGGTCAACCAAAACAAACTATAAGTAAACACTGACAAACAAAATTGATCCTATAGTGTCACAGACAAAATCAACATTAGAATGTGATAAACAACAAAAAAATCACATTGTGACATTGCAATGTGACAAACAACAAATGATGTCGCAATGTGATGAACAACAAATGATGAATAAGAAATGATGTTGCAATGTGATGAGAAAGAAACGACATTGTAATGGTTGACATGGTTGACCATGATTGACTATGGTTTATCATGGTTGACTACGGTTGATTATCGTTTACCATGGTTGATTATCATTAACTATGGTTAATCATGGTTGACTATGGTTTATTATGGTCATAATCATGGTTATTTGACTATGATTAACTATGGTTGATCATGGTTGACTATGGTTGATCGTGATTGAATAAGATTGGCCATAGTCAACCATAGTCAACCACGTCAATATTGGTCAACCAGTTCCAACCATGGTCAACTATGATTAAGCATGGTTGTCTTCAATCAACCATAGTTGCCAAGATAACCATGGATAAGCACAATTAACCATGGTCAATGTGTTTAACCACTGTCAACTATGGTCACCATGGTTGACTATGATTTACCATAGTTATGTAGGTTTTAACCCTACACATCTAATTCCTACAAATAAACTCTCAATATAAAACAAAGAAGTTTCAATAGCACACACACATAATTTGCATAGATATTTTACCCTGGAAACCCAAAACTAGGAAAACCAGACTGATTTTTCTATAGCTCTCAATGATTACATAGTTGTTATACAATTCCTTCCTTAAAGAGGGTTGCTTTATAGGGAAAAAATAACATAGCATAACTTCTACTGTTAGATATGTGACCTAATGATGAACAACCCAGATTGACTATGAAATTACAATATTTTACAAGGAAAATTTTCCAAAAATTTCACTTTGGTGGTGCTACCCTCGAAAGCCCTCGTGAGGGGGTGCACAATGATAGTTATACAAGGGAGGAAAGCCTCTTGTTAAGAATAGGGGTCCAAACATGGCTAATCATGCAAAGAATATAATAGATAACCATCATTCTCCCACTTATTGTTTTCTTTGCATACATGGGGTCATAGTACGTGATCAACGATACATGGCAGTAAAGCCCATTGTTTCTCTACACCAAAAGAACTCAATGCTCACAAATTTTGTCAATGAATCCACAACATTCTTCAAAGTGTCCACCTTTACCAGTAGCCCCTTCTTCTCTTCAACCATATCTCTCACAAAGTGATATTGAACATCAATATGCTTTGTCTTTGAATGATAAGAAAGGTTATTTGCTAGGAAAATTGTACTTTAGATGTCACAATACATCCTTATAACTTATTTTAGTAACACAATACCTTAACAAAATATTTGTAACCAAATTGCTTCCTTGCTTGCATGAGTAGTTTCCATGTATTCAAATTCTATAGTCATGAGTGCCACTGTAGATTGTCTCTTGCTCATCCAATTGATTACTCCTCCAAATAGGTTAAACATATACCCTCTTGTAGATATTTTTTGATCCATATCTCCAACCCAATTTGCATCAACAAAGTCATGTATGTATAACACTCTATCCAATCATGGTATTCCTTAGTAGAATAATCCATAATCAATAGTGCCATGCATATGCCTAGAAAATCTCTTTATTATTTTCCAATGCTTCTTCCTTTGTTTTGACATATACTTGCTCAATACTTCCACTACGTGTGCAATGTCTGGTCTGGTATAGACCATTGCATACATCAAACTTCCAACCAAACTGGCATATGGAACTATTGACAATTTTGGACCGGCCAACATTTAGGAGATCCCCCTGATATGAAGTCCCAACTAGACCTCACATCATTTGGAGTAGGAGTCCCAGCAGTGTGTGGTAATGTTATGCCTTGACTGCGAAAGCATGCAAAGTGAAGCACAATAACTTTGGGTGAGAGAAAGTGCGTGACCCTGTGTAAATTCAAGTGTGATGCATGAAGATTCCAACACACGAAGGGAAAGGGAATTATGCCCTTTGGAATCTTGTAATAGTACGCAACTTGAAAGGAACACACGAGCGTAATAACATCACAAGATAAAATGTGGAATATTCCACAAGTTAAAGTGATGAATTAGTAGAACAACATGCCTTCAACAAGATTCATACAAATGCAAACAAAATAGTTCATAAGCATAAGCGTAAGTTAAATAACATACATTGCAAATTGTTACCGGGAAATCTAGTGTCTATGCAGAGCTGCTAGTCCCACTAAGGCTAGTAGCTACCTTAGAAACAAACAAACTAAAACCACTTTTGTTTTCCTTTATGAGAAGTAGATAAGAGGGGAATAAAGGAGACCAACCTCTGTCTTGCGCTTGGTTCCTTGCTTGATTCCTCTCCCTTCTGATAGATCTTTGCCACTTTCTTCCTCGTCTACCCAGCTTCAAAGAGCACCTGTGGAATCAAAGCAGCATAATACTATCCAAGAACAGAGATCTACTATCATAAACAATATAGGACCAGATATATATTGACCACACAAATGCATATATCATCAATCATACAAGAATGTGGAGGAATACCTGAATAGCTTTATTAATAATCAAGAATAGCAAAGAGGATTACAACCAATTGTTCTGACCCAGCGTCATCCTCTCAGCAAGAAAGCCCTTCTTCACCTCATGAAAAGCTTAGATCACCCAACACTATGATGTTGCACCTAGAAACTAGCAGCACTTCCTTACAAGATACAAAATTCCAGCCTCCGAATCTCTAGGATGAGGGATCCATATACATATGTTGCAAGGGGGGTGAATCAGCTTTTGAGATTTGATTAGTGTCCTCTCTCTGATAGTTCTTGATTCCACTTGGAGATTGATGATCTCTTACTCATCCCTGGGCGAATGCAGAGAGGCAAGTGTCACAGGAGAAGTTTCTGGAAGATTCCATGATCCTCCACCTCTCAGATTGACCCTGCCATTTGTCCACTCTCGCCCATAACACCCCATAGAAGGGCTTTTCAGTATGCATCGCACCTCTCATGTGCATTTAGGTGGGATGCAGCGCACTTTGACCATGGAGCAGGTGAGATGGTCCAATTTTGACCAGTTCTGAGTAGTTTTTCATGGAGAACTTCTGGGAGATGATGTTATCAGCTAACCTTGTTCTTTTAGGGGTTGGAACAACACTTTTAGGGACTTAAGAGCCCTTGGTTTATGAACATTTATGATTGGGGTTGCAGTGCCCAAAAATGTCTATAACAGTTGCCCCCTAAAGCATGAGGTCGTTAATCTTTTGATGTCGGGTGAAATGCTTTATCATGAGGATCTGAAGTTTTTTCGAGTTGGAAGGCGACCTGTAATAAGATACAATACAACACATTATCTTCATTATATTTTCATGATCTAGCTGAGGCGGGCATTCCCATGCTCAGCTTTATAAATTCATTTTCATGTACATAAGACAGACAATTGTCTAAGTGCAGACTGATGATTCTGGTAGAGCCATCATCCCTCGGATTGGATGATTATTTGTGCAGCAATGATGTACATTTGATGTCTTTATTTTCTTGAATATATATCGCAGCCCGGATGGATGAAACTAGATCCGGGGTCTTCAATCTTTTTCGATCTTCACTCAAAGTACAAGTCGATCCATGTGATAGATGTTCTGGAGTCGAACATGGAAAGACATCACCCGATTTCCAGCCAATGATGTAAGCTGTTAACAGGCGTGAGAGGAATCATCGGTAATGATGATGACCCTCAAGGTACTACAGTACAATTCACGTGGTGTGAATAAGGGACTTGGCGTCGAACACCACGCAAAATCTTTCGGTCGAAGGCCATTGATGTAAACCTGTCGCCGGAAGTGAGAAACTTGCCATTGAGGCATGCAAGCTTCAAAGTACTGAAAGGGTTGTTCCTAGATCGACTTCCTGGATAATGAGCTGATGTCGACAAGAAGCGATCTGTCATAGGAGGGCCTCAATGAATCCCATATCAATGACACGGAATGGAGCAAATGATTTTAATGGAGGTGAAAACGATCTGATGACATAAGGTTCAGGGTGGCGGTCATGAAAGAATGGAGAGTAAATGTATTGCAGTGAATGAGACACAGGCGAATTCTCTGAGCGACTTCTCTTGAACGTATCGGTGACACTGACATGATGGATTGGTAGTGTTAACCCAAAATATGGATGGTTTGATGGACCAATGGTGATATGACCAGTGAACGGAACAACCCAACCCGACGCAAATGCGGAGTGAAAGTGTCATGTCTAAGAGCGACTTGCTACCAATAAAGTTTCTTCAAGTTTTCTTCCCAATTTTTCCCCAGTCATTGCTGACCAGTACCTCTTTATTTTTTTCAAGCTTGAGGAGGATAACATATGCTTGTTCTATAATTTTCCCTTCGGGCAAACCCATCACTATGTTTTAACGAGCCTAGCGATAGTGAAACTCGTTCTTGTCTGTATGGACAAGTTTGTCGCTATTCGGTTTTAATGAGTTTAACGACAAAGATAACTCGGTCCTTTTCAATTTTAGAGAGTTTGAAAAGGGACGTAAAGAAAACTCCAATAATCCTTTTTCGTCATATAATCCCTTGAGTCCGAAAAAGTATAAAATAATACAAAAGGGATGAATTTTCGATAATTTTAACGAGCCGAACAAAACAAGTGCTCGATCTTTTTGTGTAATAATCCCTCAGGTCCAAAAAGATTAAAGTCTAAAGGAGGGATAGCACTTCCGATCACTTTAACGAGCTGGAGAGGCCAATTGCTCGGCAATATTTTCATATTTTACGAGTCAGATGAAAAGAGCTTAAAGGAGACTCATTTTTTGAGGAACGAGTGATAAATTCGGGTAGCAGCTAATTCCAGGTAAGGTTTGGAATTTTTCCAATCACGGAAGAGTCACAAGGATGGCTAACATGATCACTCTTCGCAGTTGTTCCTCAAAAAGGGTAAACAATCAAATGGAGGTGAATGATCGGCCAAAATAGAGTGGAGGTGATGACGAGAACACGACCAAGGCTTCAAAGGCTGATGATAATGCATTCACGATGGTTATTTACCGGAAATTGGTTCATTTTTTAATGAATGAGCGTAAACTCTGGGGGAAACATTTGCTCATTGCTTATGTTTATTTTTTAACGAGCTTGAACTCCACATAAAAACTGCTCGATGCGGGTTTATTTTTTAACGAGCTTGAACCCTGCGGTAACACTGCTCATGATAAGTTTGCATGCCCCTAGCATAATGACGCAAATCGAGGTGCATGCCCCCCAAGCTTCATTGCATTAAAACAGTGGTTGGAATGAAGGTTTACCTCCGAGATCTTTGAATGTCTCGACTTGGATTTTACGAGATCATAATCAAAGACTCGATTTGGAAAGGGAGTTGTTTCATTTTTTAATGAGGTTGGCATAGTAAAAGAACTATCCTCATGACTCCTTGTTTCATTTTTTAACGAGGCCGACACGAGATAAGAACCGTCCTCAGTATCCATTGTATTTACAGTATTTGATAGAAAATAAAAAATGAAGGATGATTAAGGTTGCTGGAATAATCTTCGTGGTAATCCGGAAGACGGGAACGATGGTGGTGATTTTCCCATGGTGCCTCTCCTATCATCATTGACTGAATGATTCCTTTGTCTGTAGAACGTACATGCGACCAAGGATCTGAAGAGGTAGCATATTCCTTGGACCTATCTATCCAAACACTCGATGAGCATTGATTTGGGTCTGCCCCCCAGGCCAAGAAAATTGATTGCTACAACATTTCTAAAATGGCGATGATCCATGCTGTCAAAATGTTCAGGAATCTTCCGAATCCATTAGATATAGAAGATTTCATATTGCAGGTTTCCACTGTGGCCACTTCCGCCAGATTACTCAGAGGCGGTAGGGAAAAAGTACCCATTAAGGCAGGGTCTTTTAGGAGGCCTACTCCGATATTTTGAAGCGAATGATTGCTTCCATGGATCATTGGAATGCTTCCCGTAACTTGTGAACTGTTGGGGAGAAATGTTTGTTGGTCGACGATTGTAATTCCTCCTTGAAAGGGAAATGCAATCTTTCTGAAGTATGTCGACACAACTGCAGCCATAGCATAAATCCAGGGCCTTCCCAGTAGGATGTTGTAATCGAGGTTTCCATCGATAACCTCAACATCAATTTCTACTATTTTGCCCCCCAGTTCAACTCGCAAGTTACTTAAAATCCTGTATGGAGTGTATGATCGTCCATCAAATGCTTTTAACGTCGTTGACGATCTCGACAAGGGTGGTGAGCCTAAATTTTTCCAGCAACTCATCGACATAATACATGTAGATGCCCCCTCATCAATAATTGTTCGATGAACAGTTTTGTTGAGGGCTTTCACTTGAATAAGGAAAGCTAGTTGAGCTGGTAACTGAGGGTCATATCCTTTATGATCAAAGGCCACAAGATTGGAATCCATTGGGTCAATCCCACCTATTGCTGATAATAAAGCTTGCTTTTGGGAGGGGCAATTTTGCGGTACCTCAAGTGTCGACATAGCGGACGGTGATTGGGCCAAGTCCCCTACTATATTATAATGTTGTACTGCTCTCGCACGAGGATTAAATGTCGATTTGTGTACTAGTCCCTTTGGCAGCTTTATCGTTAGCTCAGGAATGATGGGTGGCACAACTTCGGTCGAAGTTGTTGTCGAACTACTAGGTTGATCATTAGCCTTATTGTTTGACAGCTATGGATTCCCGTAATCTTTATTCCTTGTTGATATCAAAGCATCATTTTGGTGCTTCGAAACAGACAGCATAAGTACTTGGGATCGGGAAGCATTTTGATTAGCAACCAGTTTGGTTCCCAGGCTTGGAAACGGATCATTCAATACCGCTGAGATTTTTGAACTCTTAAAGAGTTCCTTAACTTCAGCTTTATGTGGACAATCTCTCGTCCGACAATCCTCATCGCATATCTGACACCCCGCAGGGGGTTTCCTTTGCCCAGAAGGGTTTGCAAAAGGTTTTTCAAGAGATGACTCATCATGTTTCTTTTTTCTCCCTTTCTTTTTCTTCTTGCCCCCTGGTTGCTTCAGTTGTTTTCCCTTGTCGGTCGACATGGCATTTACCTTCGAGGCGAGAAGTTCTTCATTTGCATTTTGATCAGAAATCTTACGATCTTTCTAAGATGTAGCCTTTGTCGATTTCGTGCTTGTCGTACCTATCATGCCATCGTTGGCATGAGAGTCTTTGTTTGATTTAGGAGGGGGAGGAACGGAAAATTCCGGTCTAGGAGCATCAGGTATTTTATCGTAGAGCGTGCCAGACTGAGTATAGATCAAGTCTAGATATTGTGCACGAGAAATAACTTGCTCTTCAGTGACGACTCCTCCCTTTGCCACATCTTCTGTGATAGAAGGTAATAATGACTTAATAAACCATTCAACTAGCAGCTGATCAGGAACATATGTTTTTACCATTCTGCGACGACGTCGCCACTCATGAATATGATCAGATATGTGAGTGGCCGTTGTCTGTTTGAAATTGGTAAGAAGCTCTGTTCATGTTTCGTACCTTATTGGTAACTAAAAATGGGTTAAAAAGGTTGTGGCTAGGGTACTGAAGTTATCAAACGAAGCTCTAGGTAATTCGATATACCATTTTGCTGCCAGACCAGTTAACATTCTCTGAAAAAGGCGAAGCCTAATCGAATCATCGTTTAGGGTGTTTGATGAACACCACAGATGAAAGGTCATCACATGATTCGACGGGTCTTCACCCGGATTTCCATTAAATTTAGGAATATCTGACGGAAGTTTATGCGGAATCGATGGCCACCAAGGGGCGTAAGCAATTGGATCATTCGTCAGCCGGTTTAAATCTGGTAATTCTAGAGTTGCTACAAAGGGCAACTGTTTTAATTCAGGTTAGGTGAAGCATACCCAGGATAAGATGGAATCACCTGAGCAATGGGTCTTTGCATACCAACATAATGTATTTGATGCTGGTAACTTTGATAAGGTTGATGGGCATAACCATTATAGTATGGTTGTTGATAACTGCTTTGGAAATGCGGTTGCCCATTACTTACAAAGACTTGTTGCTCAGGTCCTTGATATGATTGTTGGAATTGCGGTTGTTGAGATTGAACCAACCATGGTTGTTGGACCATTTGCTGTTGTCCAATACCGGATGATTGACCAAGATGAGGATTCATAGTACTTGTTTGAGCCTGAGTCACTCCAGATACGGAGGCACTAACCTGAGGCTGTGATTGAATCGCTAAGAAGAGAGGTTGTTGTATTGCAACCTGAGAAACTTGGGGTTGACATACAACAGGTAGCGCTTGTACTTGCGATGTAGTCACCATAGCAGGTATAGTGGGAATATTCGACACAGGGTGGACTATTTGCATTGAATATACAACCCTTGGTTGTTGAGGCAGTATTGGTACCCAACTGCCAGATGTAATTCCAGTTTGACTTGAACCTTGTTGTAAACTCCCATATGGTTGTTCTTCGGGAGGGAACAATGAAAAGGCATACTACCCCCCATATGGTGGAAATCCAGTACTTAAAGGGTAGATTGGCCTTTGAAGACACATTGGATCAATTTGTTGAGTTTCAACATAATAAATACCAGATGATAATCCGGATGAAGAAATAGGAACTGACCATGTCGTCGAAACAGTCCCTAATTGGACTCCGTCTTGTTGTTGATAACTTTCTGGGACAAATGGTACACCAGCGAACATTTTTGGAGTAGCAGTAGGAGGTTCTGCTGCTGCTGCGTCAAATGACATAGTCCTGGATGTCGACGGTTGTTCAGACATATCTAGTCTATCCAAAAGATTTCCTAGCGATTCTACAAGAACTTGCGATGAAGGGAGACTAACTTCTAAGACCAACGAGGGAACAGTGACGTTATTCCGAATAAAATAAATTTTAGATGCTTTGACACAACTTGTTTTTTCAATTTTTAAGATTCGAGAAAAAACAAAAGATGACTCTAGTCGCCTTCGATTTTTAATGAGCTTGAAGTGACAAGTGCTCAGATGGACCTTTTCCTTTAAGGAGTCTGAAAAGGAATGAAAGAGACTACTCTGGAAATCTAGATAGAGGGATTACCAAACCAATTGCAAAACTACAGAATACTTTTTACAGTACGGCAGTCAATCTTCCCGAATGTTGTGTTCAATGCATTGCGATCGATAGGCTGGCAGACATGGATTCCTATGGATAAAGGATAAAGCCTATTGTGGTCTCCCAATATATACTCAACGGTACGTGGGAGTGTTAGGACTCCAAATTGACCATTTTTGACCTTGTATTTTTGCTATAATATTACCCTTTTTCAGTCCATAAGTTGAAAGCTTTGATTATATAATGACCTAATCATTCCAAGGTATGAAGTAACTCTCCGCATTACTATATGTTTAATTATTCATTACATATTCATGTTATATTTATAATTATATTTGGAGAAGTTAACCAAGTTTCTAAGTAACAGTTGAACTATCTAAAGTCTGCAGAAATTATAATTCATAGTTGCTGTAACACCAGAAACAGCAACTACGTAGTTGCTGCAACACCAGAAACAGCAACTACGCAATTGCTGCAACACCAGCAACAACTATCTAAAGCAGGGAAAACGTTATTTTGCAACAAATGGAATACCGGAAATGACAAACAGCAATTATTAGAAGATCGGCAGAGTTCCATGCTGACACAGCACGATCAACAACTGTCCAGAAAGGGTAAAACACGGTTACAGTTGCTAAAACACCAGGAACAACATGAGTTTACTAAATCAGCAACAATGGGGAAGCGGCAAAGGATAGTATGAGGATTCAAAGAAGATGGTTGAATTTTGTTTACCAGCTGTGTAACAGTAAGAGACCCAAGAAAGAATACACCGTCACACTGTTGTAACGGCATCCTGTAACAAGGATGGATTTCTTATTTTTGACAAAAAGGTTTAACTGAATGAACTATGACGGTCTATTGTAATAGATATCTCCTCTATAAAGAGGATACATCTACATTAGAAGAGGGGAGGAAGTGTAAGGAAAAATTTTGAAAAACAAAAGCAAGTCTGAATCTTTATTGTAACGGGACATTTTGGCAGATGAATAAAAAGTTATTCTGAGCATCTAATCCAGCATTTGTGTTCTGGGGAATCTTGTGAGAGGGACAGGGCCCACCTTATTCACAAGATTCACCCATTTATTTTCTGTTAGTGTGTGAGTGTGTTTGGCAATTTCCTTTCTGCTGGTACTCTGTTTGGATTCTGTAGCATTACCTCTGATAATTTCCTTTTGCTGATACTCTGTTTTGTTAATTGCTTGATGTTGTAAAAGAATACTTCACCGGTGAATTATAATTGCAGTGTGTATTAGCAACCTGATTACAGGGGCAGGTGCTGAACATCCTTACCTTGAGGATAGGGTCCTGATCCTCTGCTAACAGAGCAACCATTACTTTTCTTTTCAGATTTGTATTCTAGTTAACTGCTTTCATTTTATCTTTGCAATATACTGTAACTGTTATAACATAGAGTAAGGAGTTTGACGGAAACAGAATTGTGTATACTACAGCTTTTAATGCTTTTAGAATTAAGTACATATAGTATGAGGTCACCTTTGAAATAAAAGGACTTTCCCAGGTTGACAAATTAATGTGGTACTTGACTGTTTAATCAATAAACAATTCAAGTAGCCAACATTTTGGCGCCGTTGCCGGGGAAGGCGACTAGAGATTTTAAAAGCATTAATGATTTCTTTTTAAGAATAACAGGTGCATGAGAGGACGCAGGAAACCTAATTTCACAGGCGGCAAAGGCGGAGGAGGAAGAAAAACCTTTATTGACGAAATTATCTCAAAGGCCGAGACATCACAGAGGACGAGTTCCCGGAGACCTCAGATCCAGTATTCCTCACAAACAGATCGACAGACGGAGGAAGTACTAGGACCTGAAAGGAAGTTGGAAGTACCAGAATACACTGAGGAACCGGTAGAAGAACCTGAAGAGACAGAAGATACAGAAGATAAAGCAAGCGATTCAGGAAAAAGACCAATGGAGGATAACAGAGCAGAAGGAAGGGGGGAAAACTCACTCTCTACCCTGGAGTTCCCTATTGGGGAGCTCCCGAGGGGAGTGACCCCTATGAAGAACATTCCACTTTCAGCATTACCCAACTTTCATGGGTTATCCTCTGAAGACCCGGATGAATTCCTCTTTGAATTCGATATACTATGTAGGAGTTATGATTATGTGAGCCCTAATCAGAAACTAAAACTATTTCCAGCAACACTGAAAGAGAATGCGTTAAGATGGTTTATGAGCTTAGGAGCTCAGGCAATCACTACCTAGGATCAGATGAAAGAAAGCTTTCTGTCCAAATATCAGGATTACTGCCGAACAAGAGAAAGGAAGGAAGAGTTGTTTAAAATGGTTCAGAAGGAGGACGAGAATCTGGAGGACTTTGTGGAAAGACTGCAGTATAATCTGCAGCGGTCTGACCACCCTACCATGAGTAAAGATATTCTGAAAACAATATTGCTGAAAGGGGTACGAGATGACTGCTTGGACATGTTGAATATGCTGGGAAAAGGGGACATTTCCAAGGAACCATTTGATGAAATTATCAACCTCTGCATGAGATGTTCAAGAGGAGCAGTAAGCAGATCAAAAAGCAGGGACAATGTATATTCAAGAGTCCAGAAGTCAGCAAGTGGAGGAGCAACAAGGGCTGAAATAGGTAATTTGTTGGAAGAATTTAAAACTAAGATGTTAAGCTCTTTTGCTTCACAAATTGATGCTCTGCAGGTAAAAAAGAAACAGGCAGAAGCAGAAGCTGCCCTAGTTATTTTTTGTTCTAAATGCAGAGAAAAACACCCACTCAGGGAATGCCCACTAGATAAGGTACCAATCTACACGATCTGTGAAAAGGACCATGAAACCCAGCAATGCCCCTCTCTGCCTAGAATAAAAGCAACATTGCAGTCAACTGAAGAAGAGGCTGAAGCAGTGTACCTGATGACACAGAGGAGGCAATGGCCACAAAGACAAGGTATGAATTCTAACACAACATTTAGTCGTTGGAATAATCATTCTCCTTTTCAAACAAATTACCCACCCATGAACCAAATGCAGTACCCACCCTTTAACACAATGAATTTTCTAACCATGCAACAACCAAGTCTTCCTTTTCCTGATCCTACCATATGGAATCCTTGGGCTCCCCAGCAATAGTATTTTAATCAATGGAATCCAAAATGGGCAGGCCAGCAGATGCCATTTCCTCAACATCAACAGTCTCTTTCCTTACCATCCAATACTCCTTCGAATAACCAAGCAATTAGACCACAACTGCCTGTGCAACCCAACCCCAACCCAAATAACAATAAAGCTCTGCAAGTAATTGATATTCAAAATCAGCCTGTCTCCCCCATGCAATGTAACGATATCCATCTTCGCTCAGGGAGAATTGTTGAACCCATCATTGATGACATTACTAACTCTGATAAAGAGGAAGTTAGAAAAGAAAAACCAGCTAACAATAATGCTAAAACAGTTGAATCAGCATCTAACAACAATGATCAAACAGCAGATTCGCCATTCCCTGAACGTCTGGCTCTCACCAAAACACTTGAGCAACCTGCTTTTAACCTTTTAGGCGAACTACAGAATTTATATGTTAAAATTCCATTGTTGCAAGCGCTAAGAGATGTTCCCATTTATGCTAGGACTGTTAGAGATATTTGCATAAAGAAACCTGGAAGAAAAACTAAGGACCCCCTCACATTTCAGGTGATGGGAGAGCTAACTGCTTTAATGACAGAAAAAGATCCTCCTGTGAAATATGGTGACCCTGGTTACCCTATAGTAACAGTTCAGGTTGGAAAAACCTTTGTCTCTAAAGTTCTAGTAGATTTAGGTGCTGCAATAAACATTATGACACTTGAAACGACACAATTGCTACAATTAAAAAACTTTATTAGGGAAACTCCAACCATCCTAGAGTTGGCTGATCGCTCTACAATTAAACCTGAAGGAGTCATTGAAGATCTAATAATTTCTGTAGAATCCTGGAATTACCCAGCTGACTTTGTGGTGTTACAAACTAAAACAAAGTTGGGGGGTCATCCACTGATTCTAGGAAGACCTTGGCTAGCTACAACGGATGCTTTCATCAGCTGTAGATCAGGATCAATGACCATCTCTAATGGGCAGGAAACCAAACAGCTTACCCTTTATCCTCATGCTACACCCATGATTAATAATGACAACTCTGTATGGGTAGATTATGAGGATGAAGAAACCCAACCTATCTTGACTATCGGACAAGCTTTAACTTTCAAAGACTCTACCGCAGATGAATTAATCAGCAGCTTCATTTCTGAACCTTCTTCGGTCAGCCCAGAAATGTATAATCACTTCACTGCAATATTGGAATCTGAATTTCACCAGAACCTGAAAGATAAAAATTTATCTCAGACAACAGTAGGCAGCCCCTCCAAAAGTACAACAATAGAAATTGAGCCTGGCAAAACATTAAATATAAATCCTAACTTAACTGATAATGAAAAACAGCAGTTAATAAAGCTACTCCGGGAAAATAAAGAAGCATTTGCATGGGATTATACAGACATGAAGGGGATCTCTCCTGAGCTATGCACTCACCGCATTTATATTAAAGAAGGATCCCGCCCAGTCTGTCAACCCCAGCGGCGGATGAATCCCAATATAAGGGAAATTGTGAAGGAGGAACTTCAAAAACTGTTGAATGCAGGATTTATATACCCTATATCTGATAGTGAGTGGGTTTCCCCACTTGTAATTGTACCCAAGAAAAATGGCAAATGGAGAGTATGTGTGGATTACAGAGCTCTGAATAAAGCCACCCAGAAAGACCATTTCCCTTTACCATTCATTGATCAGGTATTAGATAATTTGGCAGGTAAGAAATTCTTTTCATTTTTGGACAGATTTAGTGGATACAATCAGATTAAGATTGCACCCCAAGACCAGGACAAGACCAAGTTTACTAGCCCATGGGGGACCTTTGCTTACAGGGTTCTTCCATTTGGGCTATGTAATGCTCCAACAACATTTCAAAGAGCAGTGATAGGGATTTTTTCTGATATGCTAAATGAATCCTTAGAAATATTTATGGATGACTTTACTCCTTATGGAGTGACTTTTGAGGATGCACTGCAGAATCTTGAAAAATTACTTAAGCGATGTGTAGAAGCACACCTTACCTTAAGCACTGAAAAATGTGATATGATGATGAATCAAGGTATTGTATTGGGTCACTTCATCTCATTCCTAGGAATTCAAGTCGATCCAGCCAAAATACAGGTAATTCAGACCCTCCCTATCCCCAAAACACAAACCGATGTAAGAAGCTTTTTAGGACATGCTGGATACTATAGAAGATTTATCAAGAATTTTTCCAAAATAGCTTCTCCTCTATTTGTGTTATTAACAAAAAATGTTGAATTTAAGTGGACTGATGATTGTGAAAAAGCATTTAATGAACTTAAACATCAGTTGTCTACAGCTCCCATTTTGAGAGGACCTGATTGGGCACTACCCTTTCATATATCCTCTGACATCTCAGATACTGCAATTGGAGCTGTCTTGGGTCAAGAAGAAAATAGTCTTCCCTATGCCATTTATTTTATCAGTAAGAATATGACACCGGCTGAACTGAATTACACAGTCACTGAGAAGGAATTCCTAGCAGTCATTTATGCCATCAATAAATTTCGACATTATATTACTGGATACACTACTTTTGTGCATACTGATCACTCGGCCATTAAATATCTAATGAATAAATCAGTTACAAATGCTCGAGTTACCAGATGGTTATTATTATTACAAGAATTTGATATCACAATTGTAGATAGGCCAGGAAAAGAAAATGTAGTTGCTGATTTCCTTTCTCGATTAAAAACTGATGAAAATATGCCAGTAGATGATTCTTTTCCCGATGAATATTTATTTGCAGTATCTGCTCACTCACCTTGCTATGCAGACATTGTCAACTATTTAGTTGCAGGAAAATTACCGTCGCACCTATCACACAGGGAAAAAAGAAAGATCATCCAGCAAAGTGCTAGGTACAGCTGGATAAGCGGGTGTCTTTTCCACACAGGAATCGATCAGGAAATCCAGAAATGCATTGGTCAAGATGAAATTTATGATGTATTAAAAGCTTGTCACGATGGCCCTTGTGGAGGGCATTTTGCAGATAAAAGAACATCACACAAGGTACTCAGAATGGGTTATTATTGGCCCTCACTCTTCAAAGATGCAAGGAAATATGTGAAGGCCTGTGATAGCTATCAAAGAATGGGTCAGCCTAATCACAGGGATGAAATGCCACTCAATCCCCAGGTAATTCTTGAACCTTTTGAGAGATGGGCATTAGATTTTATAGGTCCCATTAATCCCCCATCCAATCAAAGAGTGTACATATTAGTATGCACAGATTATATGAATAAATGGGTAGAAGCTAAGGCACTCCTTAAAGCTAATGAAGAAGCAGTACTGACATTTTTATTTGAAGAGATCTTTGTTAGATTTGGATTGCCTAGAGAACTAGTCATGGATGGAGGACCTCCTTTCAACTCTCATGGCTTTAAGGATACACTTCAGAAATATCATATTAAGCACAAAATGACTACACCTTATCACCCCCAGGCAAATGGGCAGGTAGAAAGCACCAATAAAGTCATAGAAGCCATTTTGACAAAAACAATAAAGGAGAATAGAAGGGACTGGTTTCAAAGGTTGCCTGAGGCATTATGGGCCTATAGAACTACTTGGAGGAATACTACGGGCTTTTCACCTTATGAATTAGTTTTTGGAAAAAATGTTGTTTTCCCTGTAAAATTTGAAATCAAAACTTTAAGAACTGCTTTAGCTGTTAACCTTGACTTGACTGATGCACAGACAGCCAGGTTGCAGCAGCTTCAGGAATTGGACGAGAAGAGACTGGATGCCATCCATCAAACAACCATGATACAGCAACAAAGAAGTAGGTGGCATGATAGAACCATCAAACAAAAGCAGTTCCAGAAAGGTAACTGGGCTCTACTCTATGACTCCCGTTTCGAGAATTTCCAAGGTAAGTTAAGAACAAGGTGGTTAGGGCCTTATGAAGTGGATGTTGTTTTTCCAAATGGGACAGTCAGACTTTTAACAATTGATGAAAGCAGAACACCACTACTAGTGAATGGGTATCGACTCCGTTTATATCAGCGGCCTGTTTCTAAAGAAGATTTTAAAGCTACTTGCATGGCAAATAGACACTATGCTTCCCTAGGGGAACTTGCTGTCCCTCAAGGCACTTAAATTTCTGTTTATTTATGCATTTTTTTTTTTAGATTAGATATTCTTTTCAACTAATAATCCCTGCCAAGGGTTGCCATATTACAATTCATTATTTTGCAGATCTTAGCTTTGGAAAAGGGCTGAGAACAAAAGCTTCAAAGGGATCACTTTGCGGACTTGGGAACCCCGTTGCTGCAACACCACTCCCGTTGCTGCAACACCATTTCCCCGTTGCTGCAACACCACTCCCGTTGCTGCAACACCATTTCCCGTTGCTGCAACACCACTCCCGTTGTTGCAACACCATTTCCTGTTGCTGCAACATCACTCCCGTTGCTGCAACACCAACTCCCGTTGCTGCAACACCATTTCCCGATTGCTGCAACATCACTCCCGTTGCTGCAACACCAACTCCCGTTGCTGCAACACCATTTCCCGTTGCTGCAACACCAACTCCCGTTGCTGCAACACCATTTCCCGTTGCTGCAACATCACTCCCGTTGCTGCAACACCAACTCCCGTTGCTGCAACACCATTTACCGATTGCTGTAACATTACTCCCGTTGTTGCAACACCAACTCCCGTTGCTGTAACACCACTTCCCGATGCCGTAATGCCTTTTTCAGTATTTCTCTCATTTATAAAAGCACCAGTTTCTCCACTTCAGCTCCCAAAGAAATGAATTATTATTTGCATAAATCATACCATTTCCTACCAAAAGAACCAGCCATACACTATGATGATTACAACCCTCCACTATTACTTCCCGTCAGTACTAAAAATCGCCGGTACTCTCATACTGTTAGACCCGCTTTAATCATTATGAATCCAGCAAAAGACAAGACAAGACTTTTCGACGCAGCAACCAAAAAAAGGTAAAACATAAAAGTACGCATGATTATGTATGGACATTAAATAATAGTTAATGTGGAGACGTTGATAGGACCACCGAATAATTGTACTTCCAATCATATCACTTACTCGTAGCTTTTTGGGGGGGGATTACCAAAGCGTTGTCATAATTGTATAGCACGCCAACTACCGCCGCCCTTAACTCTCCCGGTAATATGTAAAAGTCATCTCATCATGGCATGTTACCATTTGCAACGATTTACTCTGGACTGAACTTGGAAGCTCGGCTCTGAACTGAGAATTTTCACTGAAACAGCAGCTATGGGAGGAAATCTCATCACATACGAACCTGGCACAACAACACTTCTTGAGCTCTATCCCTAGGCTTATGAAATCTTCCTGCAAGCGGGGTGGCTAGATTATTTTAGGATACTCCCAGACTTCGACGCACAACAAGTCCTCGAGTTTGCATGCAATTTAACAGAGGGGTTTTCCATCATTCAGGGAGTTCAAATTCCAGTCACAGAGGAAGTCATAGCCCAAGTTACCGGGCTACCAGCTAATGGCATGCGATGGTTCAGTAGGAAGCACCTGATCGTTAATGCGCAGCAGGATTTTCTTCAACCAGGCGAGTAGGTGGAACCTAAGGGCAGAGGCGTAGCACTTCAATCACTGCCTCAACCATGGCCGAAGGTCGCTGAGTTTGTAAAGCAATACTTGATGTGCGAAGGCCGGTACCAGGTAATTTACCAGCACGATTTCGTCTTGTTGAATCACTTGAGGCATCGTCAGTTGATAAATATGCCATATTATCTATTGGGATGTCTTAAAAATATGTCACATTACACTATCAACGCAAAGCGTCCGCTCCATTCCTTGAAACACCACCGTCTAGCTCAATTGTTGATAAATAGAGGCCTTGCCTTAAATAACCCCCCTCCCCTCATTAACCCCCATCAAGAGGCAGAAATCCCTCAGCCAGAGCAGGAAATTCCTCACCAGGAAGAGGAAATTCTTCACCAAGTTGAGGACATACCTCAGCAGGATGAAGAAATCCCTCAGCAAACAGAGGACATTCCAGAGCAAATACCCGAAGAAATCCCTCAGCAAACAGAGGACATTCCAGAGCAAATACCCGAAGAAATCCCTCAGCAAACAGAGGACATTCCAGAGCAAATACCCGAAGAAATCCCTCAGCAAACAGACGATATTCCAGAGCAAATGCCCGAAGAAATCCTCCAGCAAACGCCCCCACAAGTTGCTGAAAATGTACAATCAGCAGTAGAAATACCCACGGAAACAACCCCATCCCCCAATAAAACCGACCCATCCGTTCCTATACTTGGTATTTCTACCGATGACTCTGATGATAACATCCCTATTACCCTTCTCAAACGAAAGATGCAGCAGAAAAATGAAACCCCACTGAAAAGAAGAAGAACTAGGGCTTCGGCTAAAGTAGCTGCTATTTCCGCCACTGCCCCTATTTTAAAGAAAGCTGGCCTAAAAAGAAAAATTTCTGAATTCCCTGCTTCTCTACCCAAGCAAAGGACTCGGTCGTCTATAATAGCTGAATCCCCTAGCCACACCCTCCCCAGCTCCCCACCCATCATGTTAAAAACTCGTACTCCCACCAGCGCTGGAAACTCCTCTCCCTCACCCTCGGAGGCTGAGATCCAGAGTGTTCACAGTGTCGTGACATTATCTTTTGAGGCAGCTGTCACACAAGAACCAGCTGCCGACACCCAAGGTAATATTGGCCAAGTGGCTGCAACACAAGAAACAGCCACTACCCCACCAGGTGACACACAAGAACCACCTGTTGGGGGTTTAAATGATCAAATGAATGTTGAAACACAACCTCTGCCTCCACTGGAACCTGCCGCTCCACAAGCTCAGCTTACCATATCTGCCCTACAGGAAGAAATTGAATTTCTGAAATCCCAAATTCAGGATTACCAGGAGGAAATAATAAGGGTCAAGGAAGCTTATCAAAATGAATGTAGCCTACACATTTTAGCACGGGTAGCATCTGCAGCAGAGAAGAGTAAAGAGAGTGAATACATGTGCGCCAACTGTGGTGAGATATACACTCAAGCAGGATACAAGATAGTTGCAGAACCAATGACTGAAGTCATTCCATAATCTTTTGCTGTTGTGGTTGAAACGAAAGAACCTACTGTTACACAAACTGCAGAAGCAAAAACAGAACCACCGCAACCCTCTGCTGAAACAGAGCAACCTGCTGTAACACAAGAACCAGCAGGCTCTCCAGAAACTGTGCAGGATCAAACAAAAGAACTTGCTGCAACACAAGAACCAATAGGTTCTCCAGAAACTGTGCAGGAGCAAACAGAAGAACTTGCTGTAACACAAGAACCAGTAGGTTCTCCAGAAACTATGCAGGAGAAAACAGAAGAACTTGCTGCAACACAAGAACCAGCAGGTTCGCCAAAAACTATACAGGTGGAAACATAGCAACCTGTTGTAACACAAAGACCAGCAGGATCTCCAAAAAGTGTAAAAGAACTAGAAGGACTTGTTGTAACACAGGAATCAGCAGGGAATGAAGAAGAAGACATAAAGTCACCCCGGCCTACCCAAATTGCTATGGAACAAGAAGAAGAAGCAGTTACACAGGAATCAGCAGGGAATGAAGAAGAAGACATAAAGTCACCCCGGCCTACCCAAATTGCTATGGAACAAGAAGAAGAAGCAGTTACACAGGAATCAGCAGGGAATGGAGAAGAAGACATAAAATCACCCCGACCTACCCAAACTGTTATAGAACAAGAAGAAGAAACATTGGCTGGAAATGGAAAAGAAGACATCGAATCACCCCGGCCTACTCCAATTATCACAGAGCAGAAAATTCTTGTTGATGCCTTTACACAAACTGAATCTCCCTCTGTCAGTGATGCATGCATAGAGACCGCTAGTTTTCAAGAATTAAAAGGAAAATGGTGGAGAGAATATGAGCTGTCACAAGGGAAAGCATTCCAACAACAAAAGGGAATCTGGTTCAATTATGCATATAAGAACTGGGAAGCACTTGAGCAGTCTAGAGCTCAGTACAAAGAAATTAAGGAACTAAAAGCTAGACTGTCCCAGATGTTTGAGTTGGTTCAAAGAATACTTGCTACAAGGAAACCCTCTTTCAACTATGCAGCATTTTTGAGGGAACGACTAACATTCTTACAGATAAAGGCAGTTAGAGATGGTAGACCTCATCAGGTGATTACATCAGAACAATTTATTGAAACCTTTGCAGAGGCACCCAAAAATGATCAGAATTTGTTGTGTGAGCTTTATCTCCACAACGAAGCCATGTCTGAAGACAGAAAAATGAATATACTCCCTCTTGTTGGTGACATACAACTCAGAGCTTTCATTTCCTTTCTAGCCAACCAACTCACTTGGCAAAACGCCTTCATCTCAGCACAACATAATGAACAGAACTGCCTCCTTTGGATTAGGGCTGAACCTCAAAATGCAGCTACTTTCATTGCACAACACCAAAGAATGTTAAGTGAACCTGGAACGACTGATCACATTAGGCAACTACAAGCAGTGGTCCTGCGAGATTGCCAACACTATGTGAGAACGAAGGCACCTTTGGCTATTAAAGCCAACAACATATTCTGGGAAAACTGTCCCAAGGAAAGGCAGGAGTATCATCCCTACAATCCACCTAATTTACAGGCAGCAATTTCAAGGGTACCTTACTATGTTAGATGTATGGAACAATGTGCTGAAAATTGGATTGGCTACAGATTTAAATTTCCCCTTTTATGGTTATCTGGTCAGCAATACAAGGGTCAGTTTGGATTATCCAAAAAGGAAGAGGCGGCAGCATGGAGGCAACTACAGACTGTCTGTGGGTTCAGAGACAAGTTTGATAACACTTTCTATAGCTACTGTCTCAGTAATTTACACTGTTCATCCCAGTACTCCGACTCAGATTCAGAGTAAGCATTGCATGAGGACATGCAACCCTTTCAGTTGGGGGGGATGTTAGGACTCCAAATTGACCATTTTTGACCTTGTATTTTTGCTATAATATTACCCTTTTTCAGTCCATAAGTTGAAAGCTTTGATTATATAATGACCTAATCATTCCAAGGTATGAAGTAACTCTCTGCATTACTATATGTTTAATTATTCATTACATATTCATGTTATCTTTATAATTATCTTTGGAGAAGTTAACCAAGTTGCTAAGTAACCGTTGAACTATCTAAAGTCTGCAGAAATTATAATTCATAGTTGCTGTAACACCAAAAACAACAACTACATAGTTGCTGCAACACCAGAAACAACAACTACGCAATTGCTGCAACACCAGCAACAACAACTATCTAAAGCAGGGAAAACGTTATTTTGCAACAACTGGAATACCGGAAATGACAAACAACAACTATCAGAAGATCGGCAGAGTTCCATGCTGACACAACACGATCAACCACTGTCCAGAAAGGGTAAAACACGGTTACAACTGCTAAAACACCAGGAACAGCATGAGTTTACTAAATCAGCAACAATGGGGAAGCGGCAAAGGATAGTATGAGGATTCCAAGAAGACAGTTGAAGTTTGTTTACCAGCTGTGTAACAGTAAGAGACCCAAGAAAGAATACACCATCACACTGTTGTAACGGCATCCTGTAACAAGGATAGATTTCTTATTTTTGACAAAAAGGTTTAACTGAATGAACTATGACGGTCTATTGTAATAGATGTCTCCTCTATAAAGAGGATACATCTACATTAGAAGAGGGGAGGAAGTGAGGAAAAATTTTGAAAAACAAAAGCAAGTCTGAATCTTTATTGTAACTGGACATTTTGGCAGATGAATAAAAAGTTGTTCTGAGCATCTAATCCATCATTTGTGTTCTGGGGAATCTTGTGAGAGGGACAGGGCCCACCTTCTTCACAAGATTCACCCATTTATTTTCTGTTAGTGTGTGAGTGTGTTTGGCAATTTCCTTTCTGCTGGTACTCTGTTTGGATTCTGTAGCATTACCTCTGATAATTTCCTTTTGCTGATACTCTGTTTTGTTAATTGCTTGATGTTGTAAAAGAATACTTCACCGGTGAATTAGAATTGCAGTGTGTATTAGCAACCTGATTACAGGGGCAGGTGCTGAACATCCTTACCTTGAGGATAGGGTCCTGATCCTCTGCTAACAGAGCAACCATTACTTTTCTTTTCAGATTTGTATTCTAGTTAACTGCTTTCATTTTATCTTTGCAATATACTGTAACTGTTATAACATGGAGTAAGGAGTTTGACGGAAACAGAATTTTGTATACTACAGCTTTTAATGCTTTTAGAATTAAGTACATACAGTACGAGGTCACCTTTGAAATACAAGGACTTTCCCAGGTTGACAAATTAATGTGGTACTTGACTGTTTAATCAATAAACAATTCAAGTAGCCAACAGGGAGCACAAGTCCGTACTGGCACTTATCGTCTCAAAGTGGAGGAATCACCCAACCAGCGATGAAAACAATAGTTACCAGGCTTTACGACGCCGGAATACGTCTCTAGCCTAGACGTCTAAATGTTGTGAGTTAGGTTCCAAAGCGTTTTTAGATTTATTAAATTTATTTTACAGTTGATCTTGCTTAAGAAATTTTCCTTTCAGGTTCACCGCGTGATGTAGATATACAATTCCTAAAATGCAATCTAAGATGATAAACAATCATTTAATCTTCTTTTTGCAATGAAAATCCTAGCTACTAAAGAAAGAGAGATGATATTCTTTCAACATAGAGCAGAGAGCACACACTATATGCACTATCCTAAATCAAACCAAAAAACAGTCTAAATGCAAATGCACATGCATGTATTTGTTTTTAGCCTTCTTAATGTGTGAATGATAAAAGAAAGCTAAGTGAAAATATGAATTATTTTTCAAAGAAACATTACTAACAAGCTTCTTTTCAAAACAAAATGAAGACAATGATGACACTTTGTGATTTGGAATTGAAAACTTGCTTTCCACACTTGAAAAACTACCAATTCAAATCAAATACGAGAGTAACAGTGTAATCAACTGTCAAGAATAATTGGATTCTCTTCTATGACTGAAAACAACACTTGCGACACTTCCAAATCAAGAAACGACAATTCAATTACGCTACTTCTTTGTAAAAGAGAACTGAAAATGGCTCACAATACATAAAAAAAAATTACAGTTCTTTGCACAATGGAGGCGGAATAATGGCAAGGAAGGGGGTTTCAAACAGAGGTATACTGACTACAAACAGCAAAACTCCTGAATAGAGTTGAAAAGAGTGAAGAAAAACCAAAGTCTAGAGGCAAAATTAGCCTTTTCTGATCAGCGCACCTGTTACACAGGAATTCCAGTATGCATCCCACCTACAGCACATGGGAAGTGCGATGCATACTGATATCTTTGAAGAGAGGGTGCGATGGTACAGTGCGAGACTTTTGATCCAGTTCTTGATCACATTTTGCAGCACAATTCAGGGATTTTGGCCGAGTAAGTGGTAATCAGTAAATAAATCACAGGGGTAGATCTAAGGAGGTTACTAGAGCCACCACAAGGGCAATTAGAGAGCTTGTAAATCGATTGTTCAGTTCATAAACAAAACCCGGAGATAGACTGAAGCAGCATTGAGAACTTCTGGGAGATGATGTAATTAGCTGACCTTGTTCTTTTAGGGGTTGGAACAACACTTTTAGGGACTTAAGAGCCCTTGGTTTATGGACATTTATGATTGGGGTTGCAGTGCCCAAAAATTTCTATAACACAAATACAAAAAGAATAGTCCTACTATATTCTCAACATATGCGTGAAAGCATGTTGGCTTTGAGTTTATTATTATAAGTGAAATTTGCTTTCATACATACACCATTGATGGACCAATAGCCCCAATAGTAGAACATTAAAGTCAAGAACACCTACTCTTCCAAAGAATTATACTCACTCTACGCTACAGACAAGCCAAGGCTCCTCACAATACTCCCAAGCTCCTTCTACGCGTAAGCCTAGCCAAACGATTTGCTCCCAAAATCTCTTTACATGAGTTATGAGGTTCTATTTATAACAAGAGGGGGTGACTCTTCAACTCCCCTTTGTGACCTTTGGACTACCCTCATGACTCTTCAACTTCTTTACAAAATGACTCATTATATTACATTATGACTCTTTATATTCCAACATTGACACTTGGAATTTCACATACAACATAATTTCAAATAATATTACATTTTACACATGTACCCATATAAGACAAAATAGGGCAGAGACAACTTGAAAACCTAACAAGACACAACATTATGATGCTTGAGTTTGGGAGAACTCTAGCTGAACAACCTCCATTTGCTACCCCTTGGTCACATATTGGTGCCAAGCTTGGTACTGTGTGATGATGTCCCTAAATTGCGTGATGGTGTTTGGATGGAAGCAGACTCTAGCTTGCATGGCATCTGGGTACAATGTCTTGGAACCAGTTTCAAGTTCATTCTAAAGCATGAACAACATTGTTCTGATTTGGACATGACCATCGATGTAATTCTGCATGTTTTGTCTGTTCATCTCCAAACCTTCCTTGGTGGAAATCTGTCCCAGCTTCTCCAAATACTCTTCAATCTCTTTCCGGACTTGGTTCCTAGGTGTTGACACCTAATCTTTCGGATTAGATAATCCATGTGAATTAATGTAAATAGAAAATAAGGAGAATTGGAATATGAAGAGACACTAGGAGATGAAGCCCAATAGTCTCTCCCTCCATGTATATATCTATGAATAGTCTTAATGCAAAATCACAATTCATTTGAGGAGTTACCTCTTGGCTTGACATGGTATTGAAGCACAGGTCCAAACCTCTATTTTTGGCTTCCTTGTAACTCCCTTTTGCCATTTTTTGCAGTATGTCATATCTGCTAATCTCTGCCATTATCCTTTGTTCCTTTGCATTCTATCTAAATGGCGTGTGAGGGGTCCCTTTCTTTTGACAATTAATGAGTTGTTGCCTGGAGGTGATGTGGTGCGGTGAGCCTCCTCCATACACATTGAATATTGATTACATTATTGTGCGAATGGTGTGGTTGTGTGTGACTGTGTTTGATATGTGGTATGAGGTAATTGTGTTTAATATTGAGTATCAATGCGTTATTATTAGTGCGGCATTACTGTGGCTGTGTTAATTTGTTTATGTTGTAGTGAATGTTGCGTTGACCGTGTTAATGGTATTATCGTGATATATATGTCATATATTTCCCTCCTCTTCGCTCTTCACACCGCTCCTCACCGCAAATCATTGTGTTGCGTTAATCGTAGTACATTATAACACCCATACGACCCATAATATATAACGTTGGCCTGTCATAATATATAACGCCTTCCACTTAGTTGTATTTCTCCTCCCAGTTGGTTTGATTAATTATAGCAATATATATTGACTAGTGTTACCACCGGTGTTGCTTCCCCTTGGTCGAGCTCGTGGTATGCAGTGGTATATTGGTGTTGAGAGTCATATTACTTGAAGTTGGCTAATGCCCGACTTGACTCCTTCCCATACCACCCATACCGCCTCCTTCCCATACCACCCATCGTGGCCTCCTTATGTAATACTGTGTTGCAACATCACTTGGTATTGCTTCTGATTCTCCACATATTGGTTTCTCCTATACCATCGGTCCTCCCCAAATTGCCATACAATTATATGATCGATGGTTAACACCTCCTCCCCATACCATAGTTGGTTAATGCCTCCTCCCTATACCACAATTATATGAACGTTGTCATAATATATAACTTTTGGCACTGGTCCATATATAACACCGCTCCACCATACCACCATACCACCGCTCCCATACCATTTCTTAACCATACTGCTCCATCACCCGGTCCATATATAACGCCTGACCAAATAATGCCTCCCCCATTTACCCCCTCCCCCATACACTACCTTCCCCATATAACCCTCCCCCATATAACAACTTTGTCATACATATATACTAAAAGTGCATTTTTTTTCCACTAGAAGTGCAACCTTTTTATAGTATATTACTAGAAGAGTACATTTTCTACACAGTACACAGATTTTAAAATGCATTCATTGATATCAATTGTTGGAGCAGTTCTCTCTGGGAAAAAGAACTATCTTGAATGGTCAAGGAAGATAAAGCACACTCTCATTTTCAATGAGTTGTGGAGAGGAGTTTGTGATGGAGAAGGAGAAAATGAACTTGCAAAGCCCACTTCAGATAAGGAGATTTCCATTTGGGAAAATAAGAACAACAAGGCCTATGCCTTGATTGCAGCATCTATAAATGAAGAGTTGAGTCGCCACATTTCACCATTTTCAAATGCTTTTGAAGCCTTAAAGAAGATGAAGGAATTGTATGACTCACACTCTGAACTTGAAGTTGTCCAATTGATGATTAAATTGTTTAGTCTTGAATTTAAAAATGATGACCCTCTTGCTCTAGCATTAGAAGTAAGATCCATTTTTCATGATCTAAAAACCACTGGTGTTGAAATATACATTCCTCTCATAACTTATATCAAGGCACTATATCCCACTTATTCAAATTATCTTGAGTCATTGCAAGCAAGTGGAAACCTCAAGGAGATTACCTTTGACTCCCTTGAGAAGAAGTTTGATGACATAAAGAAGGCTTTTAGGAAGAAAACAACTCCTCAGTCTTCTAAAGAAGTTGCGTGTCTTGCACATAGAGAGAATAATCATCCACAAGATTCTTCTAAAGGAAGAGGTGGTTGAAGTGGAAGAGAAAGAAGGAATTTTAGAGGCAGGGGTGGCATACAGTTCGAAGGAGAAAAGTATGATCTTCATTGCATACGTTGCAATAGAGATGGTCATGATGCATCCACATGTAAGTTGCCTTGGGAAAAAATTAAGCAAGAAAGAAATGAAGGAAAAGGTAAAACCAATGATAAAGGGAAAGGTAAAACACCTGAATCTGCTCACTATGTTGTGGCACATTACAACATTGGAGTAAATGAAGACTTCTCTAATGCTTCACTTGCTTCTTGGAAAAATGATTAGTTTCTTGATTTAGGAGAATCTTGCCACATGAATGTTAGGAGAGACTTTTTTGAAGAATTTACTGACAATGTTTATGGAGTAGTATACTTTTCAAACAAGTCAAAACTCAAGCTTGGCATCATCAGGCTCAAACTGCATGGTCTTCTAAACTTTCTTATGCATGATCTTCTATATCTCCTGGAGCTAAGGAGAAACTTTTTGTCTTTGGTCTACATCTATTAGCAAGGACACTCCATTCATATGTTTGATGGCAAGGTTGAGGTCAGAAAAGCATCAGATCACTCACTTGTCATGATGGGGATAGAAGAAGAAAGACTTATGAAGCTGTAAGGAACCTTTTCTTATGCAAAAAACTTATCATATAGTTCTCATTATGATGAAGGTACATTTCAATAAAGTATTTTATGGCATGCTAGATTTGGACACTTGAATTATGAAATCCTTTGTATGTTGAAGAAAAGTGGTGTTACTGGTTTGCCTACAATTCCTAGGAAGCTTAAGCAATGTAATGCTTGTATCTTAGGAAAGGACCGGAAACAATATTTTCATGATTCAAATTCTAGAGCACATAGAAAACTTGAGCTTATTCATTCAAACTTATGTGGCCCGATGCATGTTCCTTCTGCAAATGTTAATAAAAATATGATGACATTTATTGATGACTACACCAAAATGTGTTGGGTTTATTTATTGAAGAACAAATCTTATGCTTTTCAAACATTCAAGAACTTTCATGCATGGATTGAAAATGATGCACAATCTCATATTGGCTCTATTCACATTGATAATGGAAACGAATACACTTCAAATGAATTTGAAAACTATCTTCACCATCATGGGATCAAACATTAAACATATGTGTTGTATAATCCCCAACAAAATGGATTAGCTAAATTAATGAACAAGACAATCTTAAAGATGGTACGTTCCATGATGTTTTTCAAGAATGTTAAATTAATGTTCTGGGCCGATGCAGTTTTATGTGTTGTGTATGTAAAGAATAGGTGTCCATCTAATGCTATTAGAAACAAGACTCCTTATGAAATGTGGTATGACCACATTCCTTCGGTAGAGCATCTAAAGGTCTTTGTTTCTACCTGTTATGGCTTGATACCAAAGGAATAAAGAAAAAAACTTGGTGCAAGGAGTTGTAAGTGTATCTTATTGGGGTATTTAGATGCCTCCAAAGCATATTATCTCTATGATGAAGGTAACAAGAAGTTTGTAGTATCTAGAGATGTGATTTTTCTTGATTCTTCCAAGGCTGACAATGTTGTTACGTGACAGCTTGATCACTTGGATAGATTCAGACAGGGATAGTATTTTCAAGAATTTGATAATGAGATTCCACATATTCAAGGGGGGATTCCTATAATGGATCAATATATGGGATCTTCTTCTGAAGCACCTTATCCCCCGCATGAAGCTCCAACCATTGATCTAGATGACATTTTGAGTGATGTGATTGACAAAATTGGGAGACTAAATCTTGATTCGGCCCCAAATCAGTCAATTGAGTAGCCTGGTCCATCGCAGAGAGGTCCTCCAAAATGGCTGACAAAGACACTTGAAATTGTTCATCCCGATGACGTTGGAGAGACAGGAACAAGAAGTTCAACTAGACAGAATGAAGGTGACGTAGACAATTTTGATTCACCTGTTGATATGGGTGTTTCTTATGTTTGTGAACTGAATTTGTCTATAGATTTTGAAACAACTTCCTTCAAAGAAGTCGCTTCTCATGATGAATGGAAAGAAGCGATGTAAAAAAGAGTATGATGCCTTGATAAAGAATGACACTTGGAAGCTAGTTGATCCTCCATTGGGAACCAAACCAATAGGCTGAAAGTGGGTCTACAAGAACACGTATAAATTTGATGGCTCACTTAAGAAGCACAAAGCCAAGCTTGTGGCAAAAGATTTTGCACAGAAGGAAGGGGTTGACTATGAGGAGAATTTCCCCCCCACAGCAAAATGGCCTACCACCTAGACACTCTTTTCCTTGGCAGCTCATAATGGTTGGAAAGTCCATCAAATGAATGTAAAAACTGCTTACTTGAATGGAGATCTAAAAGAGAATGTTTTTTATGTCCCAACCAGAAGGATTTGTTGTGAAGGGTGAGGAACATAAAATATGCAAGCTTTTAAAATCCTTGTATGTCTGCAAGCAAGCTCCGCAAGCCTGGTACGAGAAGTTAACTGAGCATCTTCTGAAACTCAACTTCAAACATTATGATCTTGATGATGCAATTTGTTTGTGAGGAAGGTTGGAAAACACGTTATATATCTCGTGGTGTATGTAGATGATATTTTGATGACAAGGAACAATGAGAGCTATATTTCATCCATAAAGAATGAATTGAGGAAAGGTTTTGAAATGACATATTTGGGCTATGCTCACTACGATCTTGGTATTGAAGTAACTCAACATTCGAAGTTCATATTTCTCTCTCAGAAAACGTACATTGGAGATCTGTTGAACATGTTTGGCATGGTTGAGTGAAATCCTTTGACTACTCCAATGGAACAAAACTTAATGCTCACGTCCACTAAAGGAAAAGAATTTGAGGATGAAACAAAGTATAGACAACATGTAGGAAGTCTCAACTACCTGACAATTACCAGACCATAAATTTCAATTTCTATTGGAATTCTCTCCAAGTTAATGCAAATACCTTCTGAGGGGCATTGGTTTACTTTGAAAAGAGTTCTAAAGTACTTGAAGGTAACTCAAGACTTTGGAGTTAAGTATACACAATGGAGAAACTTCAGCTTGATTGGCTACTCTGATTTAGACTTCAATGGAGATAAAGAAACCAGGGTATCTACTTCAGGTTATGCAATGGGTCTTGGATCAAGATATGTCTCTTGGAGGTCATACAAACAATTAGTTCCAACATATTCCACAACTGAGGTAGAATATGTGGCAGCAGCTGAAGCAACATAAGAAATTGTGTGGCTCGGGAAAATTCTAGAAGATTTGCAGGAGAAACTAGTGCATTCAACTTTTCTCATGATTGACAACACTTCTACAATTCCAAGAACCCAAAGTTCCATGATCGAACAAAGCATATCAATACAAAATACCATCTGATTCAACATCATGTTGAGGCCAAGACAATTCACCTATGTCATTGTTCCACAAATGAGAATATTGTAGACATCTTCACCAAAGTGCTTGGAAGAGAAAAGTTCAAAAGATTCAAAACAATGCTTGGACTCACCAACATCCCTTCAGATTAAGGGGATTAATGTTGACACCTAATATTTGGGATTAGGCAATCCATGTAAATAAATAGAAAATAAGGAGAATTGGATTATGAAGAGATGTTAGGAGATGCAGCGCAAGAATCTCTCCCTCCATGTATATATATATGATTAGTCTTAATGAAAAATCACAATTCATTTGAGGATTTATCTCCTGGCCTGACACTGGGTTTGGCTTTGGTAAGTGAACCGACTTATGGGATCTGGTGTATTTTCACCAAAACATCCAAACTACTAAACAATTGTACATATGAGGCCTGAATGCTACCAATAAATCAGGTGAGCTACTTGTTGTTCAGAATCAACATTCAGACTCTTTCTTTCTCCAACTCTACCTGTGGCTTCAGTTTCTTCACTAAGTCAAGCGGTGTCCCTTTGTATCGCATTACCCAATCTTGCACATAGGTAATGACAACTTGTATGTTCTAGAGAGTTTTAACAAAATCTTTTCTTTGCTAATGTAGATCATGCAAATGGACAACTTCTTTATGTATGGTCACAAACACCTCATTGAGCTTCTGCATGGTTTCTCCAAGTGTTGATACTTCAACAAGTATCGTTGGTCTCATCTCCTCCAAGTAAACCACTATAGAAACTACACTCTATGCTGTTGTGTGGATTTTCTCTACCTCTTACTTGGAAACTTGCAATTTCTATGCCAATTGCTCATTCTCGGCCATCACATACTGAATGTTTGATCTCATTGCTCCTGAAAAGGTCAAGTTGGCTTCGACAATGGAATTTGGTTGCTTCCTGGAGTCTGCCACTATCACCCTTTCTCTAATGAATGAAGGTGATGCATGATCATCCGTAAAATGATTTATTCGTGCCTGTATAATCCTCTTCTAAAATTCATCAAATGAAAGGTTGTATACACCCATTACCGAATCATCATCAAGGGGAACAACATCCCCTTCCTTGCTTGGGGTTGGCTCTGCTATTGGAGGTGGTGGAGATTAAACGGTGACCTATAGTGCACTTGGCATCATATAAACATCTTCATTCTATGGCTCATGTTCCATCTCCATGTCTGTTACTTCAATCAAGTGCTCAATACGTTGAGCAAGCTCCTAATCATGCTCCTGTTCACTTTCCTCCTCAGTTGCTAGTTGGTTTTATTCCTACTCTTCAACCTATATCAACACTGTTTGTTTTGTCACTGCACCTTGCCTTTATTCTTCCTCCTGCTTCTGCTTCTCTTCTTGTTCCCTCCTCCTCAACTCATGTTCTTCTCAGTTTCTTCTCTGTCTCTTACAGCTTCAGTTTTTCTTCCTGCAACCTCTGCTTTTCTCTCTTCCTCTGCTCGGCTCTTTGCATCCTCTGCTTCCTCTTTGCTTCGATTGCTAAACCTTATTTCACGATAATAGGATCTTCTTTTGTCTTGTAGCTTTTTTCTCCCTCTAGAATGTTGGAAATATTCCTCTTTCCCTTGTCCTACAAAGGATTGCTGCCTTCTACTGTTGTTTCTTCCGGAATTGTTGTCGTATGTGGAGAAACCTATGAAGTCCCTACTAAAATGACTGGCTCACAGAGTGTGGAGGCATTGTATAAATTCCTCCATGGATCCTCCTCTAGCCATTGGAATGCCCTGTCGATCCACGGAAAGTAAATTCTCGCGTAGTGGTTTTTACAAATATCATGGGGATCATACAGATTAAAGTCCTGTGTACAGAATGAAAATTTCACTATCTCCTTTCCCTCAATATCTGAAACTTTAGATTTCTCTATTAGAAGGTTTTAACCCCGTACAGAAATAACCTGCATACGAATTCTAAAACCACAAAATAAACAATAGCGAGAGCCTAAAACATAAAATATATATACACACATATTTTCACCTGGATCCCAAAACCGGGACTACCAGATCGATTTTTCATTATATTCCTTTCAATATTATAATACATATATATACATGCCGAAGCATCCATAAACCCTAATCCATTAACTCTGGATTAGAACATAACCATAGTTCCCTTAACCGGATCTACAAAATACCATGGAAAAAAAACCATCATGCCCAAAACCATGTGCAAAATCCATGCACAAAACCATAGGTAGGTCTGCCCACCTAATATAGGGTCCAAAACAAAATTCCCTGGCCATTGCCTTGGATCCCATGCAGAGGGGCCAAACGCCCCCCCATGACACCCCTGCTGCACCCGGCGCAACATACAGGAGGGGGTTGTCTTCCCCCTTGTCACTTCCCTGCCCGTGGGGTAGTCGTAGAAAGAATATAACACACACCCAACATTCTCCCACTTGTTGTTTACTTTCCACAGGAGAGCTTAGTCATTGATCCAACCCTGTAATGGCCATTGTTTATCTACACCAAGAGAACTTCTCAATGCTCACAGACTTTTTCAATGCATCTACAATATTCTTCAGAGTGTCCACCTTTACCAACAACACCTTTTTGTCCTCAACCATATCCCTCACAAAGTGATATTGAACATCAATGTGCTTTGTCTTTGAATGATAAGCAGGGTTATTTGCCAAGAAAATTGTACTTTGGCTATCAAAATCTATCCTTATACGTCGTTGTACTAACCCCATACTTGAACAAAATCTCTGCAACCAAATTTCTTCCTTGCTTGCATGGCTGGTTGCCATGTATTCTACCTTTGTAGTTGAAAGGGCCACTACAGAATGTCTCTTACACATCCAACGGAATGCACCTCCAAATAGGTTAAAAACATACCCACCTGTAGATCTTCTCTAATCCAGATCTCCAGCCTAATCTACATCAACAAAGCCACAGATGTACAAAACTCTATCCAATCCTGGTCTTCCTTGGTAGCACAAACCATAATCACTAGTGCCATGCAAATACCTAAAAACCCATTTCACTGTTGTCCAATGTTCCTTCCATGGTTTTGACATAAGCATGCTTAATAGTCCCACCACATGTGCAATATCTGGTCTAGTACATACCATTGCATACATCAGGCTACCAACTGCACTTGCATATGGAACACGGGACATGTCCTCTTCCCCTTCTTGTGTCATGGGACACTATTCAACAGATAACTTTACACCTATAGGAATAGGAACCTCCACTGGTTTACTATCATCCATATTAAACCTCTGTGGTATTGTCTCGACATACTTCCTCTGGTTTAACCAAAGCTTCCTCTTTGCCCAATCTCGTTTAATTTCCATGCCCAAGGTATAGTTTCCAGCACCAAGATCTTTCATGTCGAATTTGGAAGACAATTGGGTCTTCAAATCCTAGATAATTTCTTTGTCATTTCCAACAAGCAACATATCATCCACATACAAGACTAGATAAATAACACAGTCACCAATTAATTTAAAATACACACAGTGACCTGCTTTTCCTCCGGTGAAACCAAGTCCCCGTATAAATGTATCAAATTTCTGATACCACATCCTTGGTGACTATTTTAACCCATACAAAGACTTTTTTAACTTGCATACTAGTTCTTTCTTACCCTTCTCTGCAAAGCCTTCGAGTTGCTTCATGTAGATCTCTTCTTCCAGATCCCCGTGAAGAAATGTTGTCTTCACATCCATCTGTTCTACCTCAAAATCAAAAGAAGCAGCAACAAATAAAAGTAATCAATTGAACCTACCTTGGCAACAGGAAAAAAAATGTCACCAAAATAAATTCCCGACACTAGGGAATAACCTTTTTCTACCAACTGAGCTTTGTATTTCTCCACCTTGCCTTCTGCATTCATCTTCTTCTTAACCACCCATTTGTTGCCAATGGGTTTCCTTTCAGCTGGCAACTCCACCAGATACCAAGCCTCATTTTTGTGCAAAGATGCCATTTCATCAACCATGGCCTCTTTCGAGAGTTTTCCATCCTCTAAATCTACTATGTCCCTCACAGTTCTTAGATCATCATCAATAATAGATAATGCAAAATTTGAACAAAAAGCAGATGGACTATACCTTTCTTGCTACCTTCTTTCTTGAACTAATCTTCTCACAGCTGGAGTTTGTGGCTCTTCATCTTTTGATTCCTCTTCTGCCGTAGATTCTCATTCTTCCTCCTTTAGCTCAAACTCTATCTTCTCAGGTTCCTTTGGTAGGAATTCATGTTTAATAACATCTTTCACCTCTAAAAAAACCACCTCTCGGGTATACACAACCTTCCTTGTTTTTGGTTTCCAAATCTTATAACCTTTTAAACCATCCTTATACCCAATAAAGATGCACCATTCAGATTTACTATCGAGCTTTGTTCTTTTCTCCTTTGGAACATGCACATATGCATCACATCTAAATACCCTCAGATGTGAAAGAGAAGGTTTCTTACCAGTCCATACCTCTTGTGGAGTCTTATCCTCCAACGCTAATGAAGGTGATCTGTTGACCAAGTAACATGCAATCACCACCGCCACTACCCAAAATTCTTGTCCTAACCCAGCACCACTGAGCATGCTTCTTGCCTTTTCCATCAATGTCTTGTTTATTATTTCTGCAACTCCATTTTGTTGAGGTGTGTATGGAGTAGTATTTTGTTGTGCTATACCACAATTCTAACAAAACTCTTCAAATTCCTTCTTGAAAAACTCTCCACCGTTATCTGTCCTCAACACCTTTATCTTCTTCTCTGTCTGGTTTTCCACCAGAGCCTTGAATTCTTTAAACCTATCAACGACTTCAGATTTCTTCTTAAGGAAATATATCCTTGTATTCCTTGAGAAGTCATCTATAAATGATACATAGTACATAGACTTACTCAATGATGGAACCGACATAGGTCCAAACACATCACTGTGCACAAGCTCTAATATCGGTTTCGCCCTCTTAGCACCAGAGGGGAAACTCACCCGATTTTGCTTCCCATATACACAATTTTCACAGAAATCAAAATTCAGAGAGAAATTAGACATACCTTCCACCATACCATTGTCATGAAGTATTAGAAGGCCCTTCTCTACAATATGTCCAAGCCTTTGATGCCATGGCATGGTATTTTCTCCATAGACCACTAGATTTTCTGCTCCACTTTCAGGAACCACAAAACTATTGCACCCATCAACAACAGTGCTACCCTGAAGCCTGTACATAATTCCAATCCAAACTCCCCGTGTCAATACCAGTGCTCCCCAAACCATCTTGTAAGTATATTTCTCGAACAATGTTTTTACATCTGCATCATCCAGCTTGCTTACAGAAATCAAATTTCTGGCCAATGTAGGAATATTCAGAACACCTAGTACTGTTCTAATTCTTCCACCTCACAAATTCAACTTGAATTTTCCACGATCAATGATTCTAGCCTTCCTGTGATCCACTAAGAATACATCACCACCATCATATTTCTCATACTCGCAGAACCACTCCCTATGGGGAGTGAAGTGAAATGATGCACCTGAGTCAATCAACCATGCCTCATGATCTACATGTGTACTTGAAGAAGAAGCTAAGTACACATCCCCACCTTCATCTAAGGTGATTTTTGCCTTTGTAGAAAGAGAATCATCAGATCCCTTTCCTTTCTCAGGAGCTTTAGATTTACAGTCCCTTTTGAAGTGCCTTTCATTTCTACATTTCCAACACATCTTTACAGGTTTTCGTGGAGATTTCGATCTTGCTCTAGATTTAGATCTCCCACTTGAGGACTTATTTTTGTTTCTGTTCTGGGACCGTCCTCGTATAGACAAGGCATCACCATTTTTTCCCTCCATATTTTTCCGTATCATCTCCTCCGACAGCAAGGATGAGACAATTTCATCAAACTACAATGCATTTGCATTTCTACCTATTGCAACAACTAGACTATCCCACGAATCTGGTAGAGAACAAAACAAACTGATGCATTTATATTCATCTAAAATTTTAATATCAACAAATAATAACTGGCTTACCATAGTATTAAAGGCATTCAGATGCTCTGCCATCGAGTCTCCATCTTTCATCCTAAGGTTATACAACTTTTTTCGTAGGAACAATTTATTCACCAGAGACTTAGATTGGTACAAAGTCCCTAACTTGTCCCACAAAGCCTTCACCAAAGCTTCCCCTGATACATTCAACAATACTGAATCTGAAATACGCAATCATATTGTGCTCTTTGCCTTCCGATCCAACTTCACCGAGTCTTCAGTTGACATTGTCGTTGGTTTAGTACTTGGATCTACCATGATCCACTGATAGTTATGTTGGGCGCGAGATCCGCCAAGGGTAGTTTTGGGGCTAAAAGCCCATATTTTGGTCTAATTTGTAATCCAAATGTAAAGATTCCACATTTTGTGGTCACAAAGCGCGTAGATGTTAAAGAGTCATAGCCTTGTCCGCCCTTATTTTGATAATGTAATGTCAGATGTAAAAGATCTACGCATGGTCCGCGAACCATGGGATTGTATAAATAGAGCTAAGCTCTAAGTAGTTATAGGCATGGAAAAAAAGACCGAACATGTATGAGAGATAGCTTTGAAGTAGAAGTCTAAGTCTTGAGTCGTAGCGTAGGTAGAGGTTCTGCAACTGAGTGCGCAAAGGCCTAGAAGTCCGCAGCTGAGTGCACGGACCATTGCAGCAAATTGCGCAGGGCGAGTCGAGTCTGTAATCATCTGGAATTATCAATAAAGAGAAGTATTCTATAATTTTTGCGTCTTTATTTCTATTTATGCATATGTTATATTGGGTATGAATTTCACTTCTAATTCTTATATGATGCGCAAATATATGTAAATGTTTTGGTTAAGTGAACGCAAGTAAGAACATCTATTTACGCGAAGCTAACTAAGATTTGTTAATATGATAAGTAAGATACTTAGCCCAGTATGGGAGATATCGCAGTTCACTGTCCTAGCAGTGCAAAAGGACTTCAGCCCCTGATTAGGGCTACACAGAAGCTGATTGTAACATTTCGCAAAGGTACTGAAGGGTAGAGTAGAGGGATAAGCAACTTGCATGAAGGCAGGTATAGTTGGAATAAACCAACACCACAACCATCTCAAGGGTGTGGAAACTTGGTTCTAGCATCCCCCCATACTGCTTCGGGTGAGACTTTAGTCCACACTCTGTGGGTTGATGCCGAAAGAGCCAGTAGTGTAGGGATTTGTTTGGCTAACTAACGCTGAACCTAGTTCAGGCCACCGAGTCTCCATCTTTCATCCTCATGTTATACATCCTTTTCCGTAAGAACAGTTTATTCACCAGAGACTTAGATTGGCACAAATTCCCTAACTTGTCCCACAAAGCCTTCGCCGAAGCTTCCCTTGATACATTCAGCAATATAGAATCTGAGGTACATAATCGTATTGTGCTTTTTGCCTTTCGATCCAACTTCACCCAGTCTTTAGCTGACATTGTCGTTGGTTTAGTACTCGGATCTACTGCAATCCACTAATATTTATCCACTAACAAATCATCCATCTTGAGTTTCCATAACTCAAAACTCTGACCATTAAATTTCTTGATATCTATATTTCCACTTCTCGCCATCTTATTTCACCACAAGAATCGATCCTTCAAATCTCCCACTGAACAAGGTCTACCACAAGCCTGAGAAATACCCTTCAGCAGTAAAGGCATCCCCTTGAAGCCAAAACAACTTTGATACCAAATGAAGGTTTTAACCTCGTAAATATATTACTTGCAAACGAATTCTAAAATCATAAAATAAATAATAGTGAGAGCATAAAACATAAAATAGATATAGGCAGATATTTTCCCCTAGATCCCAAAACTGGGACTACAAGATTGATTTTTTATTATATTCCTTTCAATGTTACAATACATACATATATATATATACATACATATATATATATATATATATATATATATATATATATATATATATATATATATATATATATATATATATATATATATATATATATATATATATATATATATATATATATATATATATATATGTTGGCTTATTGGGGCCTGACCCAGGTTCGAAAGAGTTATTAGCCAAACAAATCTCGCGCTACTGGCCCTTTTGGCAACAGTCCGTGGAGCGCGGACTGAAGTCTCACCTGAGGTAGCAGGGGAGGGTGCTAGAACTAGGTTTCCACACCCTTGGGATGTATAGATGTGTTCTGGAAGAATCACGAACCGATCTGCACCCTCGCGCTACTCTGTACTGATCTCAGGCTTCCACGGAGATCCAGACTGATGCGCTCTTGTTATTATGAGTTTATTATAGTTCATATCTACTTCCTAAGGTCTTTAAGCAAACATTTAACATAAATAATGAGTGCGCGCAATCATATATAAGCATATATCCTGAACATAAACATTTAGATCATAACAGATGCATAATCAAAAAAACGTAGCAAGATCCGCAATATTTCAGAATCAACTTACCCTGCACACTCAGCTGCAGGGGCCCGCGCACACAGCTGTGGACTCTACTAGGCCTCTACGCACATAGTTGCAGAGCCTTTATCTCTCTACCAACACCCTTGACTTGGACTTACAGACGTAGAGAGAATATTCCCTTCATAAACCCATAACATTCGATCTTCCAAAAAGCTTGCTCTTCCCTTAGAGCCTCACTCTATTTATACATTCCCATGGTCCGGGGACCATGGGCAGGCTGACTCACTTCCTATTATTTTATGTTATTTTTGGGCGGACAATCCTTTGACTCGACCTATTACATTTCACACTTTGCACACTTCGCGGAACTTTTTACAATATCATTACCCTAACTTATGGTATTTAAGCCCCAAAACCATTACGCGGGGCCTCCGCTACCCAACAGGTCCCCAACACAATCATCATGACTCATCTCGAATCACTCGTCGGTGTGGCGATATGCACTGCCAAGGATTCGTGGTCCACCATTCCTGTGAGTGACACACAACATTCTACTACTCCCTCTTTGTCTCCTGCAACACTTCTTCAAGCTCCTGCTCCATTGCCTCTACTAATTCGCGCAACCGATGATTCTCATTCTGCTCTACTCGGTTAACAAAGAGCAACCCCTCATAGCATTTTAGCTCAAGCGGGGGTGCCGCATATGGGAATTATTTGCACCATAGCAGCGAATTTCCAATATCTGATCTATTATACACACTGTCTGCTACAACTTGTGTTTCATTTTTGCAAGAAAGGTGTTGCTGTCTGCGAGATCCCAATCTTCACAGTACATCAGAGATGATCTGTTAACTGCAATTTCATCATTTGTCTTCATATTCACAGTCTTTCCCTTATCTTTGATGGGTCGTCGTCCAGCCCATGGGGTAGGTAGCAGCATCTGAAACAGTTCTGCTTTGTGTCTAAGAATTTCCGGTACATCCCCTACCATCAATGTTGAACTTTGCCCGATGCCCGCAGCCGTCGACATCACACTATCTAGAAAGTCTTGCATCTCCATTGGCCATATTCCAACCCCCGGGCTTACTCTTTCAGCGTTAATGCTAAGCAGGTCCATACCGGTGGAAAGGCACAATAGCTTACTTCGCTCGAAACCACAGATCGTTCAGTGGATGCCCCCTTGTGATTTATAAGCATTTTGAAATTCAAATTTCGTCGTTCCCTCCTTTTCTAGCACTGTAACATTAAGCCTGCAGTAGATCGTTCCAGATCTGGCTCGTACCTCGTCTCTTAATCGTAGGAACAATTTATTCATCAGAGACTTAGATTGGTACAAAGTCCCTAACTTGTCCCACAAAGCCTTCGCTAAAGCTTCCCCTAATACATTAAGCAATACTGAATCTGAAATACACGATCGTATTGTGCTCTTTGCCTTCCGATCCAACTTCGCCCAGTGTTCAGTTGACATTATCGTTGGTTTAGTACTCGGATCTACCGCGATCCACTGATATTTATGTTGTGCGTGGGATCCCCCAAGGGTAGTTTTGGGGCTAAAAGCCCATATTTTGGTCCAATTTTGTGATCCAAATGTAAAGACTCTGCATTTTGTGGTCGCGGAGTGCATAGATGTTAAAGAGTCATAGGCTTGTCCGCCCTTATTTTGATAATGTAATGTCGGATGTAAAAGATCTATGCATGGTCCGCGGACCATGGGATTGTATAAATAGAGCTAAGCTCTAAGTCGTTAGAGGCATGGAAAAAAAGACCGAACATGTATGAGAGATAGCTTTTAAGTAGAAGTCTAAGTCTTGGGTCGTAGTGTAGGTAGAGGCTCTGCAACTGAGTGCGCAAAGGCCCAGAAGTCCGCAGCTGAGTGCGTGGACCCTTGCAGCAGAGTGGGCAGGGCGATTCGAGTCTGTAATCATCTGGAATTATGAGTAAAGAGAAGTATTCTATAATTTTTGCATCTTTATTTCTGTTTATGCATCTGTTATATTGGGTATGAATTTCACTTCTAATTATTATATGATGCGTGAATATATGTAAATGTATTGCTTAAGTGAACGCAAGTAAGAACATCTATTTACGTGAAGCTAACTAAGATCTGTTGATAAGATAAGTAAGATACTTAGCCCAGATTGGGAGATATCAGAGTTTGTTTCCCTAGCAACGCGAAAGGACTTCAGCCCCTGGTTAGGGCTGCGTGGATGCTGATTGTAACATTTCGCGAAGGTACTGAAGGGTAGAGAAAAGGGATAAGCAACTTGCACGAAGGCAGGTATAGTTAGAATAAACCGACATCACAACCATCTCAAGGGTGTGGAAACTTGGTTCCAACATCCCCCCATACTTCTTCGGGTGAGACTTCAGTCCACGCTCAGTGGGCTGATGCTGAAGGGCCAATAGTGTAGGGATTTGTTTGGCTAACTAAGGCTGAAGCTCGGTCAAGCCCCCTCAAGCCAATAAATGGTTCTGTTGCCTGGATCAGAATTTGCATAAGAGATATGTGATGTCGTATCACTGGAATCCAACTAAGAAATAATTCAAAGGCTGGTTGGATAGAAGGATTCACTAGTTTGCGACAGAGGAAAACAGAAACCCGTGACTGTCAAAAGAACAGTGGCTAGATAGGTACCTATATATGGAGATCCACGAAATAATTTTTGCCTCCTTTCCTACTGAGCTATATGAGTGGATCGCGAAGCTAGCAGATAGCCAAGGAAGGTGGAAACTTGACGGTCCTATTGTGTGGACCCCAAAGCTAGTACGAAGTTTGCAAGCATCGGAGGATAAGATCGCCCGTGCTATCAATCATTGGCTCGATCGCATCATAGGATAATTTTTGACAGAATTTGCGGTCGACACCTCAGTTAGCTATAGCGAGGAAGAGACGCTTTTTCAAAGGACCACGAGGTAAGTACATGAAATATTTGAATACTTGGATTAAAATGTTGTTGTACGAAAAGCGGGTTATGCAGCTACCTTGATGTTCGGAGCTACGCAAAGTGGAAAATTTTACAGAAATGAAGGAAATAAGGGTCTAGAGCATAGCCCCTTGATTTCACCTACGCGAAGAGACGAAGAAGGAATCGCGAAGGTCTCTCCATGAAGTGCTATTTAGTTGATAAAACAAGGATTTCCATGAATACCACCTCTGCCCACACCACCACCGGCTTCACCACCATCACCTCCAACTTCACTTGTACTACCTCCACCTCCACTGCGATTCAGTATGGAAAACACAGTGAAGTTGCCTTTGTTCAAAGGCTTCGGAAATGATGACCCGGACCAATTCTGGTTTGTTGTGAGGGCTGTGTGGGAAGCTCAAGCTGTTACAAATGACCATATAAAGAAAGTAACACTTGTTAGTGCCCTGCAGGATCACACGCTGACTTGGTATATTAAGTAGTCCAGCGATAACCCGAATGCTAGAGTAGCGGACATCCAAGCAGCACTGAATAGTGAATTTAGAAGGCCTAAATCTAAAGCATAGTTGATTGTGGGATTCAAAGAGATCACAATGCTACCATGCGAGACGCCTTGGGAACTAGATCAAAGGCTGAAATGTACGATCCGTAAAGCCAATATGAATTTGACAGATGGACAGCATCCCGAATGGTTTGTGGCTTCATTACTACCACACTTAAGAAGTGGGTTGTCGCAACAGAAGATAACAACTCGAGCAGAGGCCTTGGAGATTGCCATGAGACTACATGAGACCTCGACGCAAGATCCGAATCTAGGAGTTCAGCAGATCCACGTGCAGCTGAAGAATCTGTGCCTTGAGATGCAAAGCTCGAAGCAGGATAGGATGGTTCGGCCAAAGGTAAGCGAAGAGGTATGGTGCGTGAAATGCAAGAGTCAGGGTCATGACAAAGACCATTTCCCGGTCTTCAAAAATTGCCTTACAAGAGGAGGGTCGATGCCTCTAAGGCCGAAAGCTGAAGTAGGACCTAGTGTGGCGTCTGCTTTATCGTGTGCTATCTGTTAGGTAGCTGGAAAACATGCCACAGACAATTGTCACTTGTTACAGAAGTATGTGCAAACATCGCAACAATTATTTTACAACTTTTGTAGGTCAGTGGGACATGATGAGTGTACTTTTAGGAGCTATGAATTGATGATGGATATAAATCCGGCCTACAAGGTTCAGGCCGAAATGCGGCCCCTTGACCAGAATGCAGGGATGGCGTGGATAGGATTTCAGGGGCGCATATGAGGTTGAGGCAGAGGAGGACCTGGTAGAGGTCGAGGACAGTTGATTTGCTACAGTTGCAGAGGACCCAGAAACTATGCCTGCAATTGCACTAACCTAACGCATCTTTCATGCAAGTATTGCACATTGTTTGATCATGAAACAGAAGATTGTCATACACTGATAGCTAGGATATGTGACAAAGGAGTGATACCACCTCCCTCAACTTAGAACCTGTAGATGATGAGGTCTGAGCCGTGCGAGGAAGATCTGAACATAAATATAGTGCTCCGAAGTGGAATTGTGATGGGAGATGACAAGGGGAAATAGCCAAAAGACAGTACATGAGTTCGCAAAGCCCTGGTGAAAGAAGCTAAGTTTGATTTGGAGCACGCTTGTGAAACCTTCACGGAAGCTAAGAAGAGCTCTACTGAGGCCTCCACTTCAAGAAGCAAAGATAAGCCTGAGCCGAAGATGGACCCCTCTATGCTCACAAATTTCCTGGAAACTTGTATGAAGCTACTGCGCGATAGTAAGGATGTGAAAGGGTTACAGGAACTCATCAACAAATGTGATGGGACCGCGCCAGGAGAACCGCGCATAGTCCGAAAGATCAGAAAGCATAAAACAAGGACGGGCCGTGAAATGAGACTAACCGCATAGATCGAAGAATACGAGTTGGATCAAGTCATTATGGATTTGGGATCAGATGTGAATGTTTTACCGAAACAAACATGGGAGCGAATGGGGCAACCTGTGCTGCAATGGTCTCCAATTCAACTAAGGATGGAAAATCAGTAGAAAATCATACCCATGGGGCGGCTGCAAGGACTGACCGTGGATATTGAGGGACCGAGCGCGCTGGCAGATTTCAAAGTAATAGAGATTGTTGATGACAACAATCCCTACCCCGTGCTCCTAGGAATTGACTGGGCTACTAATATGAACGGGGTAATCAATTTGAAGAAGAGAAAGATGAACTTTGAGAAGAAGTCACTATGCATAATAATACCCTTGGATCCTGCTAAAGGATTGCGCTATACGAAACCAGTCTGTGACTATGAGAGTGATGATGATCTGGACTGCATCTATAAGATAACAACATGAGACCAAGACTAGGTGAATCCCACCGTGGATGGGAAAATTACATGGGAGCGTGACAGTTCTTGCACGTCAGATTACGATGAAGAAATAGAACGATGGTAGAATTGGTCACACGAAGTAATTACGTTGAATTGCAACATGATGACTCGGTTGCTCTGTTGCTTGTCAACAAAAGTAAGAAATATGCCTACTTATGATGGTCTAAATGAGGTAGATACTTTTTTGGATGCATTTGAAAGGGAGGTGTCAGAAAAACAACGCTTCTAGGCCTTGGACTGGGTACTGCGCGCTATGCTTGCAAGATGGTGGGGTACGCACAAAGGAAGCTTTGATGATTGGCACGAATGTAGGAGAATGATGCGAGCACGATTTGGGAAGCCTAATGTGCGACTAACAGACAAGTATGATGGGCAAGATGATCTGCACTCAAATTTGGCCAAATGGACACAGGCCTATGGAGAAAAGCCCCAACCTGACTAGGTGCATCTATACCCCGCGCTGAAGTACTTGGTCAATAAGCCTGTGTTGGGGGGATGAATTTGTAGATGGCTCTTCTTGTTACAAGAGTACAATTTTGAAGTTGTTGTGAAGCCTGGATGATTGAACGTGGGACCAGATCAGCTGTCATGCATCGAGACAGGGGAGGAACCTACTAATTTGGAGGAAGGATTACCTGACGCACATCTCTTTTCTGTGCACGTTGCGGATGGACATTTCAAGGATATAATACACTTTCTAACAACTGGAACTGCACCGGAAGGATACTCTATCCAGCAAAAGAAGGAATTAGTGGTGTGCACGACAGACTTCTCTGTCATTGCTAGGCATCTATACAAGATGGGGAATGGTGAAACACTGCGAAGGTATGTACCTGAGTTTGAACGAAGCAACATTCTCATGGACGCTCATGGGGGCTCCATAGGAGGACTTTATGCAAGAAGAGAAACCGCGCAAAATATTCTATGCATAGGGTTGTGGTGGCCAACCCTTCATCAGGATTCAAAATCATATTACAAGGCATGTGATGTCTGTCAAAGAATAGGCAGGCCATCGTGAAGGGATGAAATGCCTTTGAATCCACAAATGACATTGCAACCTTTAGAAAAATGGGCAATAGATTTTGTAGGACCTATTCAGCCCTAAGGAAAGATAGGCGCGAGGTATATTATCATTGCGATGGAGAATTTGACTTGTTGGGCAGAAGCGTAGCCGGTGAAGGATTGCATGGGTGCAACTACCAAAAAGTTTATATTTGAACATGTAATGACATGATTTGGATGTCCAAAGTTCTTAATGAGTGATCGTAGTATGCATTTCCTGAATGAGATGATCAACACACTAACGGAGGAATTTCAGGTGTATCATCAAAAGAGCACACCTTATCACCCACAGGCTAACGAGACAGTGGAGGCGTTCAAAAAAGTGCTTGAAAATGCGCTGACCAAGGTATGCAATGCTCAATGAAGTGATTGGGACTTACACATATCTACGATGTTATGGGATTATGAGATGACAGGCAAAAAGCTGACAGGACAGACACCCTTTAGGCTAATATACGGGATTGACGCCATGATGCCTATGGAATACATCGTGCCTAGTCTACACATAGTAGCGTTCATAGGTATGATGGATCACGAAGCCCTGGAAGAGAGGCTCGCGCGACTAGATGAGCTCGAAGAAGAAAGACTTTTGGTTGGATTTCACCAGCAGGTCCAAAAGCAGCATGAAAAGGCATGGAACGACCGACACATCAAGCTGCACACATTCAAGTTAAATGATCTGGTTTTGTTGTATGATAGTAAGTTTGATAAATTCCCCTAAAAGTTCAGGATGCACTGGTTAGGTTCGTATGTTATTAAGGAGATTACCGATGGAGGCATGGTACAGCTGGTTAAGTTAAATGGAGAACCTTTCCCAGGAAAGGTGAATGGCAGTCGCTTGAAGCCATACACTGGCGATCTAGCCATGTGACTATATGAAATTGGCATAGTCTTAGCACTCCAGGCAGCTGAAAGGAGGCACGGAACTATAAACTACACTACCCAGGAGCTGCGCGATATCAGTACTGCACGCAACAGCGAAGTGTCACAGGTTCTGTAATAGCGCGAAGATAGTTGTGCTAGCACGCAGGTCTACTGGAAAGTGACCATTAAAGTCACTATTCATGATTTGATGGTCGGTTTGAGGCCAAAAAGAGTGGGTGACAGGCATTTAAGGTGATATTTAAGGGCTATATTCTTGAAAATCTGCCACCAATATAGCATTAATGGGCCGAATGTGGGGGGAATGGTCGAATTTGAATTCAAAAAGCCCTATAAAATACAAGTGGCTGTCCAACAAGAAACACTTGGCATTTTGAAAATTCAGTTGTTGTGCTATCAAGTGTGTATGGACCTTACAAACTTTGAGGCTTTGAGAGCAAGTTCAGTGTTTGAAACATTTCCGAAGGAGATGCAGGACCTTCTAACTAGACTGATGTCGACACCCAAGGAAGCCGCATAGGAAATTGCGGAAGTGGAAGCCCCAGAGAGTGCCGGAGTGATAGTTGAGGTCCCTAAATCACCTAGAACACCGAGACCTAAGAAGGATAAGCATGCTATGATCCTGGTGCATGTCTCACCTAGAAACCCACAAAGGACCAAACTCACCTTGCAGGAAAAGGAGAAGGCCATTAATCTGGAGGCCGAAGAGGAAGAATTTGAAGAAATCCTAGTGGATGAGGAGGACGTAGAGATGGAAGTTGAAACCCAGGGTGCGGACCCTATTACCCAGTTACCTGAATATGTTCCTCCGCGCAAGGGTAAAGCCAAGGTGCCGAAGGACATAGATGAGAGCAAGAGCTCTCTGCAAACTCTGCTGCTCCCAGACGATATTGTTTTTGAGGGACCACACTTGGGGCAGGTTCCAGTGTTGAAATTTGAAGATGGGGACCTTGCAGACCATGAGAAGTTCCCACATTTAGTGACCGAGAAACTAATGCGCTAGTGGATTGACACGACTGCTGGAACAATTGAATTGGAGCCACGAACATGGCTTAGAGTTGTAGAGAAAGCCGGGTTTCTTAACCTGCTCTGGGTGCCGCATTGCCACCGCGCCCTAGTGACTGTCTTCATCATCAGGCAGCTGCTCTGCTTGTTGCATGATGGGTGTTTATGGCTAGAGGCACCCATTCCCTTCATAGACCACTTAATTCATCGAATTACACGGCTGCCTTACTCAGGGGAGGATCCAACCAACATTTTAGAGGGAAAATGTGGTGAGTTGGCCCTCGTGGAAGTGATGAAGAAGAAGTTCAAGATGGAGAAGAATAAGCGATGATATGACATCTCCAGCATTAAAAACCTTGCAGTCAAGGTCACAACACAAATATTAGCAGGGAAGGTGATGTGGAAGTGCCACGTGGATGAGGTGCCCGTGCCAGTGATTGCAATAGTGGCCCAATGCACTGAAGGAGTCGAGTTCATCTAGGTGAATTATCTATGCGGCAAGTTTCGTGCAAACTATTGTGAGGCATAGGAGCAGGGAAAAACATTTCACTACGCATGGCTCCTACTTTCGATCGTACTAGTGGCATGGGAGCTACCTGAAGACAGCCAATTCCCTTTGGTCGCGCCAGACCTTCCAGAGGCAACGAAGTACACTTCACTGTGGGTGACCAAGGACGTGCAACGTATCAGAGAAAGTAAGATCTTTTGGGTCTTAATGGAGATGATCATCTGAATGGGGATCAATCGCAAGATGTGGTTGTCGCCCACAGTATATGATAGTTTGCATAGCTTTGTAGAGTTCAAAGCAGATTTCCACCATGTCTTTATTAGGGCACGGAAGGACCCCATAAAGACATGGCACAACTTACCAAATCTGGTGACTGACGATGTGATATTTTTAGTCCTTGAGTCTTGGCCGCTAGAGTGGCGTGCCCTAGTAGGCTTTGTGTCAGAAACATACAAGTCCGCCGCGCAACATAAAAAGGAGGAAACAAAACTCCAGATGGTGCAGTTGGCTGAGAAGCGCAGGAAACAAGAAGCAAAGGCTAAGGTCTAGGCAGCACACGATGCTTCAAAATTGGCTGAACAATAGCAGAAAATAGGAGAAGAAGAGCACGAACGACATAAGTCACCTTCACCCGGGACTGAACCAGAGACAGAGACAAAACAAGGTGGCGTGGACCCACAGACAACGTCCACCAAACTCAAGTGTCCGTGACCGTGAGAAAAGACAGTACCATGAAAGAAATCCAAGCCCTTTGACCCAATCACCCTCACTGAGGGGGATTTGTATGACATCAAAGAAACGTTGAGGGATGTCACCACAGAGGCCCTCTAACAATTTGAAGAATAACAGTAGCTCGTATTGGGGGCTCTTCGAATAGAGGTACAAGAGTTGTAGGTTCGCACTCCATAGGCTAGCACATTGTCCACCAGCCTTGCGATCAACCCTTCAGTTTCCGAGGAGATGTTGCGCACACGGGTGACCAACATGATAGTGCTACCAGATGGAGGACTCACTACAGAGAATGAGGCCAACAGGCCCACAGTCAGTAGTATCAAAGGGGTAGGATTATGGCCACGCTCCCTCGGGAGACACTCTACCTCTTGTAGGATGGAGTCACCACAGAACTTTGATCTAGGGAGAGTCGCGCTCTACAGGTGATGAGTGAGCAGCACATCAAACTTGAGTAGTTGGGCCTGCAACGCAACGAAGCAATAGAGCATAATAAGAAGATAATGCAGGTTGTGGAGGAAGCCTACCAGATGGTCCCGGAGTTGGCCATTCAGGCAGAGGAACCGGTTGAGGCATGCATCCATTAGCCATAGGGGTGCACGATGCTTGAGCAGAAATGGCCAAGGTTCAGTTGGAGCTGAACCTACAGATTGTAGAATTGCAGTTGAGGGCTCATCCTTCAACTTCACTGGAGGTCAGAGAACAGCGTACCACCGCGGTTACAACAATGATAGTGGCGGTTGACAATGCAATAGCGGACTGCACACAACTCTTTGAATAGGCATTAGAGGTCTCGACCACTGTGTAGGAGGACCCAAATGTAGAGCACCTGGAGACAGAGGCACGCAAGCTACAAAAGAAATATGATGAGGTTAAAGGGACTGCGCAGACGGTTGCCCTTAAGCAGCGGCTTGCACGGATGTAGCAAGCAAAGGCGCTCAAGGAACAGGTGGACGCACCTTGACACAAACAAGTGATTTTTGAACTTAGACTTCTGTGATCCATAATAATTATCATAACATCTTTCGAAAGAAATCACATAAGAGAGATTCTCATCGACCTATTCCGAACCAACTAGTGTGGTTCATCTTCAGGACAAGATGAAGAATCTGATCTAGGCATTTAGATAAATAGATGTAGAGAGCTGCTACTAGCCGTTAGGGATAACAACTAGTTTGACTGAGGGTGGGAAATAGAAAAGGTTAATGACCAAAAAGGAAGGGAATGAAATAACACAATTATTATTATTATTTTTTGGATAAATTAATGATGTAAAAAGTTATAATTTAGAAAATAATAATCCTTTATAACTAAATTAATTAATATATATTAAAAATAATTTTAAGAGTCATAAATTGGGTACTAACAATAAATGATATTCTAAAAGGAATTAATATTTTAATCTTATTCATATAATTATTAATTCATATTCGATAGTCAACCTTATAAAACTATATAATATAATCATATTGAATAGGGAAAAAAAAAGAAAGGGATAATACCACAAGGTTAAGGGAAACTAATTAAGGAAAATAAATTACCATATAAAAAAGAGGTTAAAAGAAAAGAGTTTAAATTTATTTTAATATATAAAAATGATAAACACCTTA